>LN891080.1:265597-279421 GCA_900010015.1 Tuber aestivum
CTCGGACCAGACCACCCAATCACCCTAACAAGTGTCAACAACCTGGCTGGGGTGCTGCAAGGCCAAGGAAGGTACGACGAATCAGAGAAGATGCATCGGCGTGCACTGGACGGGCAGGAGAAGATTCTTGGACCAGACCACCCAAACACCCTAACAAGTGTCCACAATCTCGCTGTGGTGCTACAACACCAAGGGAAGTACGACGAATCACGGAGGATGCCTCAGCGTGCACTGGAGGCACGCGAGAAGATTCTTGGGCCAGACCACGCCGACACCCTAGCAACCGCCAAAAGGCCGGCTACGGCGGCGCGGCTCATGGCTGGGCGTGGCGATTCGGGTGCGATCAGGCGGCGTCCACGGCAGGAACTTCCCATAAACCTGGACAATATGCGGCCCTAATCCGCTGGCCGCGTCCCCCGTCGTTCCCTGAGGAACACTGTTCTCCGCCGTTCACGCAGGATCGCTGCCGGCTGCCAGGTCGGCAGGCCGGCCACGTGATTCGCCGTTTCGGAGGCTGTTCGGTTCCACCAGCTGTGTTAGTGGTCGGCTTCTACATCCAACCGGCGGGGAGACAGTAGAAATATAAAGGGGAAAGGGCGGCAGACTTGTCAGACCAATTAGAATGACAAACGAGAAGTCAGGAGTGCCATGTTGTTGGAGTGCGGTACGAAGGAAGTGCTGGGAATTTTTACATCTTTTATATATATTTATTTTCCTTTGTTACTTTCCTCTTTTACCGATATATTAGTTCCTATCCCTTCCCACCCAATACGATAAATACATTAATCAGTCCTCTTTTACTACTTAAATCATAAGAACTCACTCGTTTGTTCTTGTTCAACATTGGTGCCAAAAGCCGAAACATGATACGAATTACTCACCCCCCTCCGGTGCCCTCCTTTCTGGCAAATTTCCTGTCAGCTTTCCCATTGTGACGTTTTTGGCTATGCATTCTAAGATAAAACAATGCTGTGCGGTACACCCCTTCCTGCCCCTCCGCCAAAGGCCTGATGCTATATCCTCCCGTACCCGTGCTGGCTATGAACTTACAACCTGCATCATCAAGGGGCACTACGGGCCACCCGAATAGCCAACAAGTGTCGGAAATCTGGCTATAGCGCTGCTAGTATTCCAGCGGCGGCGCATTGAGTAAGAGATGGTGAGGTATTGCCTAGTGTATCAAGAAACACCAGCTCTCACTTGTTAGCAATCGCACAAATATGACTCCTTCTTCCGGAATTTGCCACTTATTCTCTTCATTTCTTGCAACTATGGGGTGGAAATATTAGGGTTTAGTTTACCCAGAAATATGTAGCGCAGTGGCTCGTAATCATGTTGAGAAGAACCACAAGAGGTGTTAGATGTCCAGAAATAATAGGTGGTGGGGAGGGGAAAGTGGGTATAGGGGCATTGGGCGAAGCGTGGGGAATCGAACAGGGAAGCGGGTGGGGAGCGGAAGGGAGCGAAAGTGGAGAGAAAAGAGCGGGGACACGATATCGAGGAGAAGAGAAGCAAGGAGAAGGATTTGGGGAAGGTAAGAATCTGGGAGCAGTCTTCATTGGCAGTCAGGCTGACCCGCACATCGCCTATAGATATACAGTCCGGCCAGGCCAGGTAAAGGGGAGACCGGCCAGTGTGATACGGGCCCCCGGGGGCGCCGGCAGATTTTTTTAATTCGCCTTATATTATCTTTTTCAATATTCTGTCATTGCAGAGTAGATATCCGGCCCCAATCGGTAAATATCCAGAGACCCCTTCAAATGTCTTGGAGTATCTGCGTATATCTGTAAATTCCCACGGATGCAATATCTCGAGATACTTGAAAATTTTATCCGTTACTATGCTCGGCATGCTCTCACAATGGGTGGCTCCCTCGTTCGCTTAGTTTCTTTTTTTTACTATGAGAGCTCTTTGGTCCCGGGCGCACTCTGGCCGTGGTGTACCTTGGCTTCCGCGCGCTCAGTTTGGCTTCCCGGTAAAGCACTTGGGCCACCGCAATGCGCGGAGGTCTAGGAGCAGTACATCCGCAGGAAGGAAGGCGGGACGCTGGAGTGGAAGCAGAAAGGCCCTGAGGGGGGCCCGTGGCTATGGACGGTAGGGGTTTTGTCTTCCCTTTGTTGGCCTTTTTTTTTGCCGGCGTGTGGGGGACGTCCCTGGGGGATTGGGACTCCGTTGTTTTACACGTCCCGATCCCCGAAGGCTTTCGCGAGAGCTCAACCAACGAACAAACGGTGAGCATGAACAAATGGTGAACAGCCGGCGAAGCTAAGGCGCTTGGGCGGAACGAGCGAATGATAGCCAGTGAAACTAAGCACCATGTGAAACGGTGCAACCAATGGCCCACTACGAATACTACGAAACGAAATGAGATGAAACGAAACGCGAAGCGCACACACTAGAGAGGATCGTACAACCCACAAGGAGGGGTAACTCTTCGCTCCGTCTAACTCACTCTATCGCGCACACCAAACTAACGGTAATAACAGGAGCAGATATCAACTGCAAGAACAACGAGGTCCTAACCCCTCAGGTACGTCTCCCGCCCAAATAAGAGAAGCTAACAATGGGAAGAGAAAACCCTGGCAGCCCATAGCGTCCGGGCGTTGATTTTCCGATCTGCTCTATGGCCTTTCCGCTTTTTCTGCGTTCCTTCCCTGGGATTTATTGCTCCAAGATCCCCTGCATTCCCATGGCCTAAGAGGTTTCCCCAAGAACCAAACTGCGCGCGCAGAACCCAAAGCGCGCGCCCAGAGACTATGGGCACAAACAGACAAACTATTGCCAGAGTATTCTGAGCAGTGCCTCGCAATGTTGGCAGCTATGTTGAGAGGTATGGTTCCTGACATTCAAAATGTACACGAGGCTGAAAAAAATGTGTTACATGTGGCTATGCTAGTTTTTGTGCCAAGACAGGGTTTCAATGTCAAGAACTGGCAAACTAGGGTTTCCAGTTCAGAAGTTGTATGATATTGAGAAATTTTATCAAATTTAATATGTTATGATATTAGGAGAACATCATAAGAAAAAGTTGTTTAATAGTAAAACTACCATGAAAATCAGGAAAGATGTAAACCTAGGAAGAGCATTTAAGAAATCATATAATAGTACAGCCTTTTTGAGCTATATATGTAAGAGATATATCATACTTAATTGGTTATAATATAATAATTAAGTTATAGGTTATAGGTATCAAGACACTTCTGTAAAAAATCATAACAAAACTTGTTTAAACCCTGATCCCTACAAGAATATTGGGGGAATAACAGGAATTGGAGATGTGGCTGATGTAACGCCTTTTACACTTTTACACCAAAATTCCAACTTTTCAAAGTCTAAAGGAAAGTTATTGAGAAGTCCAAAGAACAAAAGAAAACCTGGCGCTTATTCTCCTCCATCTTCTCTTTAATTGTCAGGTTTTTTGTCTTCAGTAGATATAGTAAGTGCTGAGCCTATAGAATTTGAAAATTACTGAATTCCTGGTGCACGTTTTGGTTGTCAGGAACCATACGGATACTCACACTTGGGGCATGTAGGGTGTTCGAGGTGGCTGGGTTCAGGGCAGTCCTGTTAGGGTGTTGGCATATATGTTTTCCTTCTTAGCTAGCTTTCCTTCTCTCTTCAGGTAGCATCTTTGATCATCCCTTTCTCCACCTCTATCACGGTCCACGTTCCACATCACAACACGCAATTTCTACCAAATTCGTGGGTTTACTCATGGCTCAGTTGTGGCTAGGGCACCGCAAACCCCACATGCTTGAAAGGTCGCTTTTGGAGAGCTATCCTCCTGAGTGCCCGCCAGCTCAGCACAAATTTCTGGCTCCACAGCCCTTTACATTTTAAGGCAACTTTATAGTTATGCTTATTATAACTCTATCTATAGCACTCGCAGTGTGTGTAAAGGAAGACCAAATCTAAGAATTAGATACATCCATTGACACAGTAAGATTGTGGACAATGGGTATACTCCCGGTATCATACTGGGTAAAATGTTATATAATATGTTCGGATGGGGAGAAGGAACTAGCTGTCCCATATCATGAAAGACCGGTACCTGGGGACCTTCGGGGATATCAATTAAGTTCGGATTTGGATATCATATTAAGAATAAGATTTCACCAATTTTCCAAAGTCCGGCAAGTGTATTAGATATAGCTAAGGATAACAGAAAGGGAAACCGGGGAAACCCCGGGACAAAACAACGCCCAAAGAGAATACCCGTGCATCCAGCTCTAGTCAACCAGATATCTGATTCCACTGCCGGAGGCGGTGCATGGGAAGCCGCTGCGCTTGCCACGGGAGATCGTTACCACCGATGTTTTCCGATGCGGCAATGGGGGCGCCAGTGGGGTTTGCAAGGGGGGGTGGGTGCGCAATAAAGAACGCGAGAAATAACGAACGCGAGCTGTGGGCAGAGTGGTAATCGTGTGGTATGGGGTGGTAGAAAGGGGACTCAGGTGGTGTGGTTCCGTGGGCCGTGCGTTGTGGAGCTATGACCCCGCACTGTCCCCGCAACCGGCCATACCTTTATCCTCCGACATCCCGGGTGTGCCCACCTACCCCCCGGACGGATTCCGTGTGCTTTGTCCAATTGGCATTGGGTTGTACCAACCCACCGTTTAAGCAAAATATTAGGATAGGCCAGAACGTGCCGGGGAGCGGTCAGGCACTCAGAGGGAGTGCCCGTGAAACGCGAGCTTGCAAGAATGAGGGGGTTGCGGCACTGGAGCCACAACATCAGTGCAGGTACCCGCGCTGAGGGCATTCACTAATATTGTGTAACTTACGAAAATATATTTGGAACTACTCCCATCCACAATCTTGGTAAATGTGACATTACACTCACTGCCGTCACATCGGTGCAGGGAATTTTCTTGCATGCACTAGTATTGAGCTTAATCAATTTCAATGTATATCTATGCTCTGAGAACACGCAGAAACAGTACGATCATCTTTGGTCACTCGGAAGTCTGCTGATATCGGCAGGCCTCTTGGGCCAGGCTAAATGACCATGCGATCCAGGTAGGCCAGCTGACAGAAAGGCCCAGGCATGTCGGGTGGGTCCCGGGGCTCAGATGGACTGGCTGCTCGAGAATACACTGTTGGAGTTCACCTGGGTTGTTAATACGGGATTGTCTGTTCGTCAATGGACAACTTGAGTAGAAGGGAACTAGAAACAGGAAAACAAGCCATTCCCAGATATAAGTATTTTGGGTGCCTAGATTCGATGGATACCACAAATTCGGATGATGGTGTCGGTGTTGTAATTCGTATCGTATAGTCCATGTTTCACTGCTCTAGAAGCTTCTCGTTCTCGTTCTCCCTGCTGCTAATATCTCGTAGTCTGTATTCTGTAATCTCCCCTGCCACAATGTCCTCCTTCTCTATGACTTTATGTTTTTGTATAGTCTAACAAAGCCATAGACCCCAGCCACCCTGCCATACATAACACTGTCGGCAATTACATTACCATACCTGGCGAGGAGGGAGCAAGAAGATGTTTGGCCACGAGGAAGGGGAAATCCAGGATGCCCTCAGATTTCTGAATTGCCTACTATGCTAGTGCATACGAAGCAGAGATTTGGAAATGTGGTAGTAAAACTACAGCACAAGGGGGAAGGGCCCGCAATTCGCATGTACTGTTTACTTCACCGGATGCAGGTAGTGATAGAGAGTAAATGAAGTTCCGGGGACTTGGGTGGCATTTGGGTGTAGAAGCTGTTAATCATGATCTAATAAGTCAGATAAGATGCAATAACTCTTGGATCCGAGATTTTATTTCAGTATTCTATCCCGACTAAATTTTGATCAATCACTTTGGCCGAGCTGCCATTTACTCTCTGCGTCGCACGCTGCCCCCTCGAGGTGGCCTGCAGTATTAAAATATTGTATACATGGAGGGGATTTTGTTCTGCCTACCGTGGAAGGAGGGTGATTGCAGCGCTGGGGCATTTGTATGCCAGATAACTGGCACAACTGCCGTGACTATTTGTCCCATGCTACTACCTCCTGTAAGTGATGTGTATACTCCCGCGTTCGGCATCCCTCTGTGGCATGTACTCGCGGGGGACCGGATAGCCAGGAACTGTAGGGATCAAGGCTTATTTCTTGTCAGATCAGAAGGCATGCCGAATCGATTCTTTCGTTTCGCATGAGGGGAGTAAGTTCATTCGGCCTGGAGCCCCTACACCCGAGTGTGAGACTTATTGTTTTTTCTCGTTTGTTATTACAGTAAAACTGGTATGGTAAACTGCTCGCTTAGAGGAGAGAGGGGTACTGTACTTGTGCATCCGAACCAAGAATGGGCAGACGCACAACCACTGCTCACCTGAGGACTTTTGCGGCTCAAATCACGTGTTAATTTACATGCCACGATGCAACACGGAAAATAAACTCTTTGAGCCCCACTTCTTCCACCTAAACCACCATCAGCATATCTGCAATTATCTTGTCCCCCACAACCCAAATTCTTAAAAGACGCGGGCGGAAAGCTTGCCATGCGAAGTCCACCTCCCTAATCCTCGTGGAGCTCGTACCTTCAGAAAGAACAAATAATCCGGTATTCATTCGAAAGAGGGATGCGGTAGAGGAGTTCCACGCAAATTTTAATTTTTGGCGACGCAGATGGGTTCGCATAGGGATTGAACGAAGTTGATGGTTGATCCCCCGACGGAAGCAATGAAGGAGTTGGGGGCTCGCCGACCGGAGCCGGAGATGAGGATGCAGGAGCGAGCCTATAAGGACTGCAAGAGGACAAGTTGTTGTTCGTCAATGAGGGGCTCTCCGCTGCAGCTGCAATCACCATCAGGGATATTTTAGATGCCGGTCATGGCTCTTTGCGAGAAGAATGTTATCTCTTAGTATGTCAATACTTTGATGATATGCCCACCGTCTCGTTTTCCGAGCGGGGCTTACCATATAAGCTTCGCGACACCGAGACCGAACACCTTTATCTAGGGGAAGCAGTATTCTGCGCAGCTGCGCAGACGGTTGGAAAGCGGTTATCGTGTACACGAGGGGGCTGCTGGCGATCTAGATACGAAGAGGGTGAGGTTGGACGGTGAAGATACGGTACGGGAGGTAGTGATGAAGACATGTGCGGGGTGGGGGCGAAGGGGGAAGGGGGAAGGTGGGAATCAGCAAGCAGTGAGATCTGCGCCTGGTCTTGGAGAGATTCTAAGGAGCACTACAAAATAGACACATATGGTTCTACGGGGGTTGCGGCCGGAGAGGTTGACATTAGTGAGGTTTGCGGATGGGAATAGGGATTGGTGGCAGCTTGGAATCTCTCCCGCTCCCCCTTCGTTTAGCATCAAGTAGTTAACAATTTTCTAGTTAATGATATCAATGCTCCGTTTCCATCCCTACCCCCCCTCCTTTCCTCGGGCCCCGGTTCAACTCTCCGGATATCCCACATGAAGGGCACCACAAAACACCCGCTACCTCCCTGCACCCGCGTAATCCCCGTTTCAGCAGCCCCCCTCGACCCCTGCGGCAGAAGTATTAGCACCGGGGGCGGGCGGAAATACTTCTACATCCTCTCGACAGTCACTATTCTAAAACATAGCCTCAATATACGGTCACGTAGAGGTGTAGAGGTCAATGGAGACCGTCCACATTTTCCCAAATGGAAATAAAGCTGGTGGAGTATTTGAATTGGAGGTCCCCTCGTGGGGGGTGGTCGCGCGCTGGGGAGGTGGGGGTGGGCGCACGGCCATGGCCCTTGGGGGCGGCAGTACATGGAGGGGCGTTATTGGCGGCCAGAATAGGATCGTAATATATCCGGTCATGCTAGGAGCCTCGGCAGTGACCGGCATGCCCTTGCTGATGGAACGAAGGAAAATTCAAAGCCCGTAAGGGTACTCGAGAGGCCAGTCACAGCAATCAGCGGTACCGTGCTCTCCCCTCAGGGCTCTCGCTATAGCAGGTCAAGGGAAACAGGACACTTTGAGGATACATGTGTTTACGTTTCCCCCCCCCCTCTAGATGGCCGGCTGTCTAATAAACGGACACTCGTTTGTTGGGACTGCATTTGCGCGGTTGTGCCATTTACCGGGTTTCGTTCTCATATGGGATTTTGGGGCGGGGCCGCGGCGATAAGAAGGGCGCGGAATGAAACCGGCATCATAGCTATTAGACATAAGGCCATGTGAGATAGCATTGCGAGATACAGTCTTCACCTGACCGAAGAATTTATAGTGAAAACCTTTGTAGAAATATAGTACTTGTATATAACTACCCACAAAAACAATCCGCAGTAATTGTAGCCCCTCCATTCACTCCACTTGGACGCATAAGACTCACTAGTATCATCTTGATCATCCGCTTTCGCGTGTGCCCCGCTACAGCGCTAAATGAACAAATGATGGCTCCGAGCGAACCGGGGGAGGCGCGCGAAGATTCTAGGACCCCACTATCGCAAAACTCAATTAAGTGCCGACATCTCGGTTATGGTGCTACAACTCTTAGGAGAGTATGATAAGTCGGGGACGACAAGGCTCAGTCACGGCAGACACAGCAAAGAAATCAGGACAATATGCGGCCCACTCCACTGGCCATGCCCTCCATCGTGCATGGGGCGCCGCAGTCCCCCGCAAGGGTCACGTTCACTGAAAGCGGCTCATGATATTTCAGGCAGTTTGGCTAGACGAGGGGGAACAGGAGTGGACTACCAGTTTCCACCGGCGCGGGATACCTCTGGAATCTCCACGGTGATGAGTGGCGGGCAAACTGGTGGAGTGTAGTACAAGTCCCGGAGAAAGTGTCGGAAATCGAGATACTATTCCTGGAGACAAGGTGTGTGTATGGTTGGTAGGTGGTTTTCTTGTAGGCTACAAACCGGAATAAAACACTGGGAAACGCAAGAGCCCCGTGTATGCTGTGCCATACCAGATGGGGGACTGATGTCACCGGCAGAAGTGGGTTTTACACGCACAGTAGCCATACTTTCACACCATTATGACACCCCCTCTACTCAATCGATCAAACTCGACATTTATTGCATATCCGCGAGAATTGCTCCGATCTTCCGTTCCAGGGCCCCAAAAATAAGCAATTCGTTTTGTAAGATGTTTATTGATTGAAGGGTAAAAGCGTCATAGCCTCTTGGCGCTTTTTTATGGGAAATTGTGGTTTTTTTTGCTGTTTTCGAACGCCATTGGATAATTTTAAAGGCTGCTAAAAATTTCGAATTTATCTCCGGTGACCCTAAGCCCTTCGTGTATGAAATGTTGGCATAGTACCGAAGCTTGTACCCGTGTTTCCTCGCGCCCATTGCGTAATCGGGGAAGGAAATTCCACTACTTCAAGTCGCCTACACTAGCGGTGACTCCTGTCCCACGCACAGTGGGACAAAATGAAAGCGGGAGGGGCATTAGACGGTTCTCAGACCAGACAACGGCGCAACTCTATCGACTGTTAACTAGCTAGCTATGTTATTGAAGGAGTGATGCTCGTCTAGCAAGTTATGTAGCACAGTTGAAACACAGGGAACTCAGTAAACCTGAAACCCTTTGAGAGGGCTCGTGAGGGACGCGATAGAACTGCGAGAGAGCGAAAACTGAATGCTTTGGAGACCGCCAAGGGGCTGAAGGCATCACGAGGGAAGCAATCCCTGCCCGAAAGGAGTAGCTGAGTGAAAGGGGAAGAGGTAGTAGATGAGCACAAGCTTTGTTGATCATTAATCCAATCAAAATTCTGTTGTTTGTCTCACGGAAAAACGAAGATTGGCAGATCTTGAGGAAGGGCTAGTTGAAAGAGCAATGGGGTATGCGATGATGGTGGAAAGAGCGCTGAATGCCGAGAAGGGGTTCGGGAGAGTGGTGGTAGTGCGATGACGCCAAGTGGGAGTGACCGTTGCATGTACGTACTGAGTAAAGCACCGGATATTTCATGGGCGGGGTGGGGGTGGCCGAAGTTCAATTAAAATAAAGAGGGAATTGGACGGCTATAGTATAATATTCAATATGCACAGATGTACGAGTAGAAGCTCCCAAATTAGCAGTGTGCTCAATAATAGCGTATCCGAGAGCACCGGTTTCGGTCCTCCGTCTTCGGGATCCGTTATTGGATGGTGTGTTGCGCGTGCCGTATGCTACCTCTACCGTGATAATTATCCGTCGTTATTCCTGACTATAACCCGGTGGAGACTTGACCCGATCGTGATTTGACTAATGCTCTCGACAAGGGATATCAAAAAGCGGAAAGACCAGGACCAATAGAGATGAACGAAAGGACCGGTGTCTATTCCATGATTGTCATGCGTGGTTCGCTCATCTCACTGGTGGCTGTGGCTTGTGCAAGTGCGTGACAAAAGTGCAGAAAAACATGCAAGAAAAGCTAAGATATCTACTATCATACATGACAATTTGTGGGTGTGCAACCCCCCTCCTGACTGCTAAAAATACCCTATAGGGTTGCCCTATGCCACACCGGTATCATGCCAGTAGCGCGGGTTAAGTTTGCAAAAAGATCCACCGCTCCGCGACTAAAAACAGCTTAGCCAATCTTCGTGGGGCTGACTGGTATGCTACCTCGGGTAACCTCTCGGTTCATGTCGTGCCACTGTGGGTATTGCAGTGCTGAATGCGCACATTTCCTCTCTCCTATGCCCAAGGACACCAGTTCCAACTGCACGATCACAAACTACTGCACTCGTACTGTACGCGAGCAAATTACGTGCTCTAGCCTTATTTCTTAGTAAATTACCGGTACACTATCCACAACAATAATTGGGCCTCGCGCCCTACCTTGGACGTCCAAAATTCTAACTTCAATAGAGCTGAGTGGGATGTGTATTGCCACGTCATTTTCTGGCCATTTACCGACACCCTAAATTAATCACCGTATGCCAGCCTCGGGCCACCTCCAATACCACCTGTCCCATTCCCGTTGGCAGTTCCCATGGGTGGGCCAACTGCACTTACGCGCCCAGAAAATAGTCTGCTCGCTTTCATGGACCTCACGAAATTATGATTGATACAGGGCAGGCGTGTCATGTCTTCGATTTTCATTGTTTCATGCGCCGGCTCTGGTTTTGGGAGCTTGATCGATTTTGGGGCAGGATTGTGCGCTGGTTTAACCTCGCAGATGGGACAGCCTACTGCTCCGGGAGCGGGGGTGTTGTGTCATATGGTATCGCCGTAAGGCGCCCACCCAGGAGCGGCTGAACTCTATTCGCGTATCGGCATGGTTGGTTACACGAGTATGCTCAAATTTCTACACCCTGCAGTTCCAACGGATAGAGTCCTCAAACGTGTATTCCAGAATGCACAGCTACTGCACTAGGTACTGGAACTGTGCTCACGCTCGTGGTATGCAGGAAAATCCTCTCCAGTCCGGAGATTGTTGTCAACTTATCATCTCATGTAGGCTCTTCTGAGGAGTAAAGAGCATGCATCAAATGATGATTATTGTCCAAAGCCAACACTTCCCAGACTATTATACGAGGAAGCTGGCTGCAGGTTAGGGTACCGTATTCTTCATTTTTCATGAGCGTCTCCCACGCCAGCCTGCTAGCCCAAGACTTCCGGGTTACTCATACTGAACTTTCACCCTTCTTACCACCGCGAAACGCTGTGGCTCTAGTCCCCACCCCTGACCCCTACGCTAGACCCGGAGGCTCCTTTGAAGTGAAATAGCCAGACCCGGAACCGGGATTACATGCCAAAACTACCGCGAAAATAGAGAATTATTCATCTCCATATTCAAGGTGAGGTTCTCGGCAACCCGTTATAGTACCATATCTCGCGGTATTGACATGTCTTAGCGCGACCGAAACGATTTTGAATAGCCACAGTTGGCGAGATCGTCCACCTTTCCCATTTCAGATACGCTAGCGAAATCTCGTTGACTACTGCACTTCCCTACCCAACCCTTGCAAACGGCCTTACAGTAAGCTGAGAACTAGAGTATAGGATGGACCGGTAGGCTCCCCTTCCCTCCAATGTCTGCGATTTCAAAAACAATAATCACGCGCCTAATATCCTTCCCAGAGGAATCCAGTGCGATACGAGGGGAGACTTCAGCGCAAACTCCGGGGATTATAACATTTTCGGAAGTAATAACAATAACGTAAACGCGGCCTACCTGAACAATGGCGGGAATCACGGAAAAGTTTATCAAGGATGTATGTTTGGAGCTGTGGACAGAGGTATTATCAGCGTTCCCCAGCGATTTCCGGCAAAGATCTAATGCACAATTACAACTAGAACAACCACCCAGGCCATATCGTATAATTCCCTACGGTAGAAATAACAAGTTCACTGGCCGCAAGGATCTAATCGAGCCGCTGAGGAGGTATTCTGAGCGTAAAGGGCACAACCGGATCGCGCTTCATGGATTGGGCGGTTCTGGGTATGTATTCATGATCGCCATTTTAGGATCCTACTAACCTCGTTTAGAAAGACCCAGATTGCCCTCGAATACCTCTATCGGCGCGCAAGCGAGAGCGAATGTGATGTTTTCTGGGTGCACGGGAGTGGCCTACCAAAATTTAGCGACGACTTTAGAGCGATAGCACAACATGTTCGGATTCCACCACCCAGCGCCGAGCCAGACGAAGAGGGACTCCTATTGAATATCAAGAGGTGGTTTGAAGGTCCATCCAGTGGCGATTGGATACTGGTTATTGACAACGCCGACAATGAGGAGGACTATATGGGCAACCGCGGTCGCATTTCCAAATTTGTACCACAAGGGTCTCGGGGTACCTTGATACTCACCACCAGATCAACCCAGGTTGCATTACGGGAGCGTTGTGAAATGATTGAGGTCAGAAAAATGCCAGAGAATGATGCCCAAGAATTGCTTTTGAAACGCTTGGGTAACTTGAACTGCTCGAGAGATGAAGAAAAAGAGGCGATCACAATGATCCTGAGATCTATACATCACATCCCACTGGCTATCGTAGGCGCGGCAGCCTTCATGACAGAAACCCAGACTCCGCCTTCTATTTACTGGACTATTTTTCGGGGAAGCGACGAGCACGCCAAGAGCCTTCTTTCACGGCCGTTTTGCGATATCCAACGAGAGACCGACATTACTGAGAGCACCCTCACTACGTACTTCATCACCTTTGACCGAATTACAAGGGGGATGCCCCTAGCGGCGAATCTTTTGCGTTTAATCGCCTTCTTCGATCGTCAGAACATACCCGAAGAGCTATTGCACCAAAGCGGTTTGGAAGGGATAGACGATCAAATTCAGTTTCGTGAGGCAATTGGAAAACTATTAGGATTTTCGCTAGTTACGGCCACCGCACATGAGGACAAGACATTCTACGAGCTACATCGATTGGTACAACTGTCTTTGCAAGTGTATTTACCAGCAGAAGAGTTAAGTCGATGGAGGGCCAACGCACTGAAAGTGGTTTCAAGAGTTTTCCCTCGGCATTGGACCACGTGGAAGGGTGTTAGCTCTGCATACATTCCTCACGTACTTGCAGTAACCAACAATTCAACGGATCCTATTGCCGAAGAGCTTTGTTTTCGCCTGGCAGAGTACTTTCATGATGTGGGTTCATACCATAACGCAGAAACTCAATTGCGTCGATGTATTGCACTTCGGGAGGAGAGAAAAGAGCATGACTGGGATGAGGAGGGTCCGGGGAGAGTTCTATTCCTGGGTTCGATATACATACATCAAGGAAAGGGAAATGTAGCCGAGGACATTCTTCGGAGGTTATTAGAGGATATTGGGAAATCATTGAACCCAAATCATGTAATCGGCCGGGTCGCGATTCGACACTTGGCTTGGGCGCTATCCAACCAAGGAAAGTACGAGGAATCGGAGAAGATGTATTGGCGTGGACTGGAGGGGGACGAGAAG
>LN891080.1:282230-316828 GCA_900010015.1 Tuber aestivum
GGAACGCAGTTCTCCGCCGCTCACGCAAGGTCGCTGCCCGCCGTGCCCCCCGTCGTTCCCTGAGGAACACAGTTTTCCGCCGTTCACGCAAGGTCGCTTCCCGCCGTGCCCCCCGTCGTTCCCAGAGGAACACAGTTCTCCGCCATTCACGTAGGATCACTGCCCGCCGCCAGGTCGGCAGGCAAGGAAAGTGATTCGCCGTTTCGGAGGCTGTTCAGTTGCACCAGCCGTGTGGGTGGTGGGCTACTAGCTCCAACCGGTGGGTGGGACGGTAGGAATATACCGGGCAAAAGTGGCAGACCGTGTAGGACCAAGTAGGATGACAAACTAGAGGTCAGGAGTGGCAATTTGTTGGCGTGTGGTCCGAAGGAAGTGTTAGGCATTTTTACGTCTTTTATAGATATTTATTTTCCTTTGTTACTTTTCTCTTTTACTGATATATTCGTTCCTATACCTTGCCACCCAATATGATAAATCCATTCATCAGTCCTCTTTTAATACCCAGACCCATAAGAACTCACTCGTTTGTTCTTCTTCAACTTTGTATGCCAATAGCCGAAATATAACGCGAGTTACTCACCGCCCTCCCGTGCCCTCGCACCTGGCAGATTTCCTGTCCGCTTTCCTGCTGGGACATTTGGGCTCTGCATTCCGAGATAAAAAAGACCGTGCGGTGCACCTCCCTTCCCTTCTCTTTTGCCAAAGGCCTGATGCCATATCCTCCCGTGCCCGTACGGGCTATAAAATTACAACCTGCTTCATCACGGGGCACTACTGGGCATCCCAACACCCTACAAGTGTCAGAAATCTGGCTATAGCGCTGCTAGTATGCCAACCACAGCACGACGGGTGAGTGATGGTGAGTTATTGCGTAGTGTATTGCGAAACACCAGCTCTCACTTGTTAGCCGTATTCGCACAGATATGACTCCTGCCTCCGGAATTTAGCACTTCTTCTTTTTATTTCTTGTGCTTATGGGGTGGAAATATTGAGGTTCAGTTTATCCAGAACTATGCAGCGCAGCTGCCCGAAATACCGCCGAAAAGAACCAGGAGAGGGGCTAAAAGTCCGGAAATGAGAGGTGGGGGGGGTAAGTGGGTACTGGGGGGGCACTGGACGTAGGGTGGGGAATCGGAATGGGAAGCGGGTGACGGGTGGAACGGAGCGAAAGTGGGGAGAAGAGAGCGCGGACATGACAGCGGGGAGAAGAGAGGGAAAGAGAAGAATATCAGGAAAGTCGGAATCCGGGAGCAGTCTTCACAGGCACCCAGGCAGACCCGCTCATCGCCTATAGATACACAGTGCGGCCAAGGCGATACGGGAGCCTGGGCGTGCCGGCAGGCTTTCATAATGCATTTTATATTTCTTGAATTTTTTGTCAATGCAGAGCAGATATCCCGCCGCTATAAGTAAATATCCCCAGACTCCTTCAAATGTCTTGGAATACCTGCCTATATCTGCAAATGCCCACGGAGATAATATTTCGAGCTACTTGAAAATTTTTGCCTTTACTATGCTCGGCGCACTCTCACGATAGTTCATTTTCTTGTTGGCATAGTTTCTGGGAGTGCGCTTTGGCCCTCTGGCTGTGGCGTACTTTAGCTTCCGCGCGCTCAGTTTGGCTTCCCGGGAAAGCACTTGTGCCGCGGGAATGCGCGGAGGTCTTGGAGCAGTGCACCCGCCTGAAGGAAGGCGGAAACGCTGGAGTGGAAGCAGAAAGGCCCTGAGGAAGGCCGGGACTGTAGGCAGCGGGAGTTTTGTTTTTCCTTTGCTAGCCATTCTTGTTTGCCAGTGTGTGGGGGACGCACTTGGAAGGTTAGGATTTGGTTGTTTTAAACGTCCCGATCGGCGAAGGCTATTGCGACAGCGAAAAGAGCGAACAAACGGTGAGCATTAAAAAATGGTGAGCAACCGGCGAATCTAAGTCCCTCGGGGGGGACGAGCGAATGATAGGCTGTGAAACTATCACCACGTGAAACGGTGCAACCAATGGCAGACAATGAACACCACGAAACGAAACGAAACGAAACGAAACGCCAAGCTCGCCCTGGCGAAACGATCGCACAACCCACAAGGCGGGGGCGACCCCTTCCCTCCGCCTGGCTCACTATCACGCACGCTAAACTAACGGTAATGACAGGAGTACGTATCAACCACAAAAACAACGAGGTCCTAACCCCTCAGGTACGCCCCCCACCCGCGCGCAGACAAGAGAAGCTAATAAGGGAAAGAAAAAACTCTCGCTGCCCATAGCCTCCGGAAATTGACTTCCCAGTCTTCCCTGCGGCCTTTCTGTTCCCCCCGTCCTCCCTCCCGAGGATTTATTGCTCCAAGACTCCCACACATTCCCACGGCCCGAGAGCGATCTCCCCTGGCAGAACCCAAAGTGCGCCGAAGCCAGAGTGTGCCCGAAAGCAAAGCGCGGCCCTAGAGGCTATGCGAGCAAGCAGGCAAACCATCGCGAGAACATGCTCAGCAGCACCCCGCAATTTCCAACAGAATCATGCGTTTGCTCGTGGCGCTAGGTTGTGGCTAGGTTGTGGCTAGGTTGTGGCTAGGGTGGCGCAACCCCTGCATCCCCGCAATCTTGCTTTTCGGGAGCTGGACTATCTTCCCGGGCCCGCTGGCTCAGCACAACTTTGCCGCTCCACATCGCCTTATATTTTAGGGCAACTTTGTGCTTACATATATGCTTATTATAACTCTATCTGTAACACCCTTGATGTATACAAGAAAAATATTGAATCTAAGAATTAGATACCTCAATTGACAGTAAGATTGTGAACAGATATACTACCGGTATCATACGGGGTAAAATATTATGTAACATTTTTGGATGGCAAGAAAAAGTAGCCGCCCTATGTCGTGAGATACCAGTATCTGAGAATTTTCAGAGATATCAAGTAATTTAGGTTTTAAATATCACGTTAAGAAGTGAGATTGCAATAAGCAAAACGTTATGTGCAGCCAGAATGTGATGTCGGGCTGTTGGGCACTCACGAGGAGTGCCCGCGAAAAGCAAGCTTGCAAGAATGAGGGGGTTGTGGCGCCCAAGCCACAGCCTCGGCAGAGGTACCGTAACACTACTCGAGTACAGCACCTGGTACCGCGGGATTCGGGAATTTTGTGTAACCGAGGATAAGATGTTTGGAACTGGCCGTGCTTCTGTGGCAAGCACTCATGGGGGACCTGACAGGAACTTTAGGTATTAGAGCTTCTTCCTTGTCCCATAGAAAGGCTTGCCTAATCGATTCTTTCGTTTCGCACGAGGGGAGTAAGTTCATTCGGCCTTCCGCCCCCGCGCCCGAGTGTTAGACTTATCTTTCTCTCTCGTTTGTCATTGCAGTAAAACTGGTATGGTAAAATGCTTGCTTAGAGGAGAGGGAGGTACTGAAGCTTACCTCTAGCCAACACTTTCTACTTGTACGAGTACAGAAACCGCGAAATTTTGGCTTTTCTCGCTTAGGTACTGTGCTGGCATTAACGAGCCCGGGTAGGTACCCAGTCTATCTGCTCCGCGATCAGGCCAGCAACTGCGCATAATGGGTAGTGTAATTAGTGACCATGGGATAGCAGTTTCCAGGAATTTGTTTTTCTCCCTTGGGTGAGTATACATGATTAAATAAGCTTGGTGAAAACAGCTTCCATTTGATATCACTGCCAAAATCCTGCCATAAACTATTGGTTGTGTCCGCTAATGTTCAATCAAGCCCCCCCTTTTGCATTGTATTATTGTGCAGCGCACTAAGTCGTCAAAGGGTAGGAAGAAAGACTGATAAAGTCAATCTGGTTTCGCGGTGTAACCCACTGTATGAGAACTGATCGTACTCGTACTCGTGCTTTTGCGTCACGTGAACACCCCTGCCAATCACTTTCATCACCAATGCTCGACCCCCTTGCTCACCTTGAGACTTGCGCAGCTCAAATCACGGGGTAGAGTACACGCGACCATGCAACATGGGGGAATTGAACTCCCTGAGCCATACTTCCTCGACTACCATCAGCATACTTGCAATTGTCATCCCCCCTCACCACCCGAATGGCCAAAAAATGTGGCTTGAAAGCTGGCCCTGCGACATCCACCTGCCTAATCCCCGTGGAGCCCGCGCCTCGATGAAGTTGATTGTGGATCTCCCGACGGCAGCGCTGATGGTGCGTGGAGCGCGCTGGTCCGGAATGGAGATAAGGATGCGGTGGTGGGAGCAGTTCAGGACGACTGGTTATTCTCGGTCGATTAGTGGCCATCCGGTGCCGCTGCAATCACCTTAAGGGTATTTGAAACACCTGTTATGGTTCTTAGAGCCGGAAGAAGGATATCTTTCAGCATGGCAAGGCTCCGGTGAGGCAATGCTCACCGTCTCGCTTGCCACTTTGGGCTTAGCCTATAAGTTTCGCGACACCGGGATCGAAGGCCTCATTAGTGAGTGGGAATGAGTATTCTGCATAGCTGCCCAGGGAGTTTGGAAGATTTAACGGATACCCAAGGGAGCCGCTGGATAGGAAGAGGGTGAGGTTTTGGATGGTGCAGGTACAGGGAGTCGTGATGAAGGCAAGGGCGGCATGGGGGCGGAGGAGGAAGGCGGTGATTAGTAGGCGGTGAGATCTGTGCCTAGCCTAGGGGAGATTCTGGGGGGCACCACAGGCTGGACGCATAAGGTTCTAGGAAGGTTGCGGCTAGAGAGGTTGGTGGTAATAGAAACCGGCGGTAGTTTGGTATACTTCCCACCTCCCGCCTTTGGCCCAAGCAGTTAAAAGGTCGCTATTTAATGATACCAGCCCCCCCACTCCCCCCCCCCCTCCACCCCTCCTCCCAACAGCCACCATCCTCAAAGATACCCCGGATATATAGCTAGGCGGAGATGCAGAGGTCAATGGAGACCCGCCGTATCTCCCCGGATGGAAATAAAGTGGACGAGGTATTTGAATTCGATGTACTCTCAGAGATTCAGAATTGGCGTACACTGGAGGGTACCAGAAGGTCCTCAAACCCGACCACTTGAATGCCCTAACAAGTGTCAGTATCCAAGCTATAGTGTTGCAAGAAAAAGGAAAATACGATGAATCGGAGACTATGGGCCGGCATGTACTCCAGAGGCGTAAGAAGATTATTGGGCTCGAACACCCACATAACCAAATAAGTGTCGACAACCTGGCTGTGGCGGTGCGGCTCCAAGGTGGGCGTGGCGATTCAGGGACGAGAAGGGGGCGTCCATGTCAGGCAATACCAAAAACCCTGGAATATATGTGGCGCCAGTTTGCTGGCTGTACCCTCCGTCGTTCGCCGAGTACCGCCGTTCCCCGCCGTTCACGGAGGATCCCAGTTCTCCACCATGTCGACAGGCCGGTAAAATGATTCACAATAACTGGGGTAGTTCGGTTGCACTAGGGGTGCAAGAAGTGGGCTACTAGCTTCAACTGGATAGGAATGTGCGGGACAAAAGCGGGAGACGGTGCAGGACCAAGAACGTCAAACTAGAGGTCCTGAGTGGGAAGTTGTTGGAGTGTAGTACAAAGGATGTGTTGGGAATTTTGCCGCTCCTTTCTATTTATTTCCCTTCTCACATTCTCTTTTCGTGACATATTTGTTCGTCTGGCTTTTCACCCTTCCTTGGAATCAATCAATCCATTTTACTGTTCAGAATCATCAGAACTCACTCGGTTCATTACCATCTGTCATTCAACCCTGTATCCTACATGCCAAAACGCACTACCGGTTACTCGCCACCCTTCAATGTCCTCCCTCCTGGCTAGACGCCTGCCTGCCTGCTTTCATCGTGGGCTTTTTGAGGCCCTTCCAGTGCCTGGCCAGGTCACGAAGTGCAACTTGCTCCAACGACGACACCGGGGGCCACCCCAACCAGTGGTAGAAACCTGGCGCTGGCGTTGCCGGTATGCCAACGATAGTACGATGGACTGGAGGAGAGCGGGTTGTTTAGTGGATTACGAAACATCAGTGCTCGCTTGTCTGTCACAATCGCATAGAGATGACTTATTTCTCTGTAATTTTGCAGTTATTCTTTTTACTTCTTTTGTTTATCGGATGGAAAGATTCTGGGTCTTTGTAGCGAGGGATATGTAGCTACTCATAATCTTGTTCCAAAGAACAAGGGGAGAGGTTGGAATTCCGGACGTTAGAGGGAGTGGGGAGACGAAAAGAAGGGTTTGGGAAGACATGGGATGTAGCGAGGAGAATAGAAGAGAGAGCCAGCCAAGAGAATACGAGAGAACGAAGTTGGGGAGAAGATCGCCGGGAGAAGGGAAGGGAGAGGGGATGGGAAAAGTAGTAGGGACCTGGAGGCAGCCTTCACGAGCAGCTAGGCCAACCCACATATATCCTATGGGTCTGCCGTCTAGCGGAGCCGGCTGACTGACATGGGCTTTGTGGGTGCCTGTCAGCACTGACAGGCTTTCACGAGCTGCGACGTAGGTTGTAAATATTTCACCCATGCAGAACAGATATCGGGAAAATACCTACGGATATAATATCTCCGGGGACTTGCGGATGTCAACCTTTGCTATGCGATCTCTGCAGCTACCTCCGGCCGGCACTAGCCTAACACCATGAGGATTAAAAAAAGTCTTGCAGCAAGTTCAAAGCATTGATGGTATTGCTGATGAATGGGAAATTCGATATCACTCTCTAGGTTACAACCCTAACCCTAATCTGGTCCGTTGAAGGCGTGACACCGGAAGCAGATCCGACCGGAAAATGGGATCTTATGAAACCGTTGCGCACGGTGTTTACCCCAGGGGCATTCGGTTGGGTCCCAGGCCATGTAGGTATCCCTAGCAATCAAATTTCCAACATTAAGGAGAGGATTTGAACCCAGCTTCCCCTCCACCCTATGAGAGGGTAGGAGTTTCGGTTCGGGCCTACACATGCTATGTTAGCCGGGGGATTGAGGGAGTTGGGGTGGAGTGGCTAGTGCGCGCGACGTGGGTATGACGAGTGTAAATGTGACCCAATAGGGCTCCAACATCACCTATGGCTCTTCCTCATGTATCTGGATGTTTTAATCCAGATTCATAGTGGTACCGAGCCGGAAGATTCGGGACCTATTTACCTGTGGACGTGGAGGATCTGAAACCTTGTCAAAAATATATGAAGAAGAGGTTAGAAGTCTGGAAGTGAGAGGTAGTGAGGAGAAGAAAAGGAGTATTGAGGAGACAGATAGGTATCGAGGTGGCTAGAAGAGTGGGGTAACTGGAAGAGGGAGCAGCTACGGGTGGGGGGTTGGGATGCCATTGACGTGAGCGAGAGACCCGGTATCCAATGTCCTCTAGGAGTATGAAATGAGAAAAGAGGGGAGGGGCGTAAGAAAGTTCTTTCTCGGATCCTGTCATGATATAACTCTAGTAACTGATTGAAACCCGGCTATATTATTGCCGGAGAAAGTAGGTTATGACTATTGTACAACCATCGCCCAACACACACTAGAGGGAAATTGTGACGGCTGGTGCGGTAACTTTGTGGACGACTGCAGAGCGGGCACTACCAGACGTATGCAGTGGGTAAAGCTAAGAGGTAAGGCGGTACACCAAGTAAGAGGAAAGTGGTTTTCAATCGGAAGGCGTGTGGGGCAAGGGCACAACTAAGCAGGCCTAGAACTGGTCATATTGACTGTAGAAATTACCTCTATAGTATTGGGGGGGGGGCATTCAGGTGCTTGCTTTTGTGGTCACTCTAGCCAAGCAGTCAGGCATGTATTACTTGATAGCAGTCTGCTGTCAGTGCAGAGGAAGAGGGCCGAGGACAAGCTTGGAATGGGGGCACTGACTATTACCAAGCTCTTGTGGTCGAAGAGGGGGAAAGAGGCAGTGCTCAGGCTTTGGCCGAGTTTTCAAGATGTGAGGAGAGTAGAGAGTATACAAACACGAAGGGTGCTGGGGTAGGAGTATGCTAAGGGAGGGGGCACAGGCATCGGCATAGGGAATGGCCCATAGGGTGGCCCGAGAGGCGCAGGCAGAAATTGTTACTTTATAGACAGGGATGGATGTGTGGTTTATGGGTGTATGGTTTCGCGGGTAGCCTCACATTGTGCCATAGTCTTGCAGCTAGATGTATAAATAAATAAATGTAATAAAAATAAAAGTAGAGGGCATAAGAACGACATACCTTGCAGGTCATTCTACGATACATGCTATTTCCGGAAATCTTTCCTCGTCTAATGGCTGCAGAGAGCGTGCTGAGCAGAGAGCGTGCTGAGGTTAGCATGATATGTTTGGGCGTACCGGAATGGAGCAAGAGGGTACTTGGCCGGGAGCACATATGATAGAAGCCTGTGGTACCCGCGGACTTCTGGTCTCCCTACTGTTAGTATAACACAAAATACGGGTAAAATACCCTTGAGGCAGAAACCCTTTGAGCGTGCTTGAAAGCCAATCTATGGAACTTGGACAGAACAACTCAGTACCCCAGGATGTATGAAAAATCTGATGAAGCCATGGGAGGAGTGGCAGGGTGGAGAAGGAGGAGGTTGTCGATGAGTCAAGGCTTTTTGCATTATTGGCCCAACAGATTTGGTACAGCTGGCCTAGTGCCAAATCGAAGTCAAGGAGAGATTCAGGGATGTCTTGTTGGAATAACCAGAGAGTATCTAATTATTGCTAGATGAGCACCGAACACTAAACAGGGATTTGGAAAGGTCATTGTGATACCATGGCATCATTTTGAAGTGACCATGGTTGGTACGTAGCTTCATCAGCAGGCTAGGGCAACGACAGACGCTGAATGAAATTGCGGAAAGGATTGGATGGCGGTGGAATTTAATATGTATGGGTGCAGAGGATGATAGTCATAATCTAGCAAGCCGAATAGGGCCAAATGACGCTCAGATTCCAAATTCTCGCATTTACTGAAATTTTAACTAAGGTTAAGCCAATCGCTTCGGGCGCCCTGCCTGCTTGCCAGCTATGAGGGGAGGCCCCCCAGGGTGGAATACAGTATTCAAGTATGATATTACAAGTATGAAAATAATTTGATTCCCGCCTGCTGCGAAAGCAGGGTGAATCTAGCCCCGGAGCGTGTTTACTGTTAAAAAATCACCGGTACTCACATGATTTGGTATTGGTCTTCTGATAGATGGTATAGAAGTTTCACACTACCAGAGATTTTCCCTGCTAGCTTGTTTTTCATTTTATTGTATGTTAGGTTTCAGAGATGTAACGGAAAGGAGGTTCAGGAGAGTTGGATACTAGTTGGTAGTGTTCGGAGGTCTTTGGCCATGCTCGGACATTCGGCTATAGCTTGGAGCAGTTTACCTGGAATAACCACGAACCTCGGAGAAGGAATGGGCAACTTGGGAAGATCTTGTGCCAGTGGATAGGAGACTGATTGTTCTATATAAACTGCCACTTATCCGTAGACAGAAGAGAGTAGGCGAGCAATTCATACCAATCATCTCTGAAGCTTTATTCTTTCCTCAAAACCTCTTCCTATCTACCCAACCCCCACGTCTCATAACAACATTTACGCCCGATACAGGGATGAAGACCTAACAATTATATCGCACTAACACCTCCCATAAGTCTTCGGCATGGTCGGGTTAGCCGTCTTTCTACAGAACTGACTCGGGTACGAATGCGGGTGGCCGAACCGTCAGGGGTTAGGTGTATCAACACTTCTTGCTCGATTGATCCGAAGACATGCCGGATTCACTCATTCTCCTACGGTAGATCAGATTCAGGCCCCCAGAATCCTTTAGTATCTGGCTCCCACCTCAATGCCCGCGGGAGCGTTAGATGTGTCTCTCATTTTGTTTGTTCTTTCCCTCCTTGTAGTAGAGGTAGTATGGTGGAGTGCACATTTAAATAACAGAGTGGCAGGTAAGAATTGTGTTATCTGCACAGGTCTACCCATGCCAAGGTTGTGACTCCATCACAACCCCCGATTGCTCGCTTGCTCGCAAGCGAGGGCACTCTCAAGGTAGTGTCTAACATGTCAGTGAAAATGACAGCTCAACGACACTTTCACGCTTAATCCAGATCAAATTCCCACCGCACCAAAATAAAATTTCTAAAAGAGAGCAAAAAAAAATAGAAGCCATATTTCCTCTCAAGCCTTATTTGCAAAGACTAAAAACAATGTATGAGAAAGTCAGAAGGGTGTTTAAAGCATCAGAGAATGTTTCGCAATTCTTAAATTCACTTACAAAATTTAATTGAAAGTATTGTTGAGCTGTGATTTTCATTGAGCCATTAGGCACGCTCTTGAAAGTGCCCCAGGTTGCGAGCAAGCGAGCAATCCGGGGTGGTGACGGAGTAACAACCTTGGCACGGGTAGGCTACATCAATTACTAGAAAGAAACACAGGAAAGCACAGGAGCCCCACGCGTACTCTACCAAACCAGGCTGAGGACAGAAGTCACTAGTAGAAGCACGTTTCACATGCACAGCAGTCATATTTTCACAACATTATGACACCACCTCTGCTCAATCAATTAAACTCAACATTTTTCATTGCCCATCCAAGAGAATCCCGTGAGCTTTCCCTTGCAGGTTATAACAAATCAACAATTCATTTTTTAGGATGTCTATTGATCAAAAAGTAAAAGCGGGATAGGGTCTTGGCGCTTGTTGTATGCGAAACTCTGGTTTTATCGCCGTTTTCCAACCCCAATTGGACAATTTTAAGGTTGCCGAAACATGGGTAAATCTCCGCTGGTCCTAAGCTTTTCGTCTGTGACAGGTGGGCATAGTTCTGAAGCTCGCACGGGTATTTCTTCGCATTAATTGGGCAATCGGGGAATGAAATTCAACTAGTTGAAGTCGGCTACATTTTGTGTCGTACGCGTGCACTAGCGGCATTCTCTTTCTCCAGGCCCGTACAAAGCCCACAAATAGTGGGAGAAAATGAAAGCATGGAGGGGCATTTGAAGGTTCTCAAACCATACAACGGCACAACTCTATCGACTGTTAGTAGGCCGGCTATGTTATTGAAGAAGACAGTCATGCCCGTCTACCAAGTTATGTAGCATAGCTAAAACACGGGCAACATGGGCAAACCTGAAACCCTTTCAGCGGGCTCGGGAGAGGAGGAATAAAACCCCCGAGGAAACAAAAACTGAATGCTTTGGAGACTGCCAAGAGGCTGAAGGCGTCACGAGGGAGGCAATCCTAGCCCGAAATGAGTAGCCAGGTGGAGGAGGATGAGGTAGTATATGAGCTGAAGCTTTGTTGATGATTTATCCAATGGATACCCCGCCGTTGGTCCCGCGGAAAAATGAAGATAAGGAGCTAAGGGAAGGGCTTGTTGAAGGGGCAATGAGGTATACAATCATTACTGACAGAGCACTAATGTCAAGCAGGAATTCGGAAAAGTAGTAGCGATCCAATGAGGCAAGCAGGGGTGACTGTTGTTTGAATGTACTGAGTACAATACCGTATACTTCATGAGCGGGTCGGGGGGGGGCTGTGGCGGAAGTTCAATTACAATAAAGAGGGAATTGGATGGATATAGTATCCAATATAGAGAGATCCTGAAGTTACCAAATTGACCGCGTACTCTTTGATAGTGTAACCGAGACCGCGGGTATCATACCAGTAGTGGAGGCTAAGCCTCCAAGAGAATCCGCCTCTCCGACGAAAAACAACTTGGCGAATATTCGTGGGGGCTAACTGCCATGCGACCTCGGGTAACGTCTGGATTCGTGGCACACCAGTCCGTATTGCACAGCCGCAGGCACACATTTCCTCTCTACTATGCCGAAGAATACCTGTTCCAACCGGTTGATGAGGCAAACTACCGTATGATACAGTACTAGACTCGAGCATATGCTCTAGCCTTGTTGCTTAGTACACTACCGGTACCCTATCCACCATAATAATTGAACCTCGCGCGCTATTATACCTTGGACGTCCAAAATTCTAACTTCAATAGAGCTGAGTGGGATGTGTGTTGCCGCATGGCATTTTCTGGCCATTTATCAGACCGATACCCTAAATTAAACGCTAGATGAAAGCCGCCTCGTGCCACCTTCAATACCACCTGTCCCATTCCGGTTGGGAGTTCCCACTGCAGGGCTGACAGCGCTTACGCGTGCAGAAAAAGGTCTGCCGGTTTTCATGGGCCTCACGAAATTATGATTGATACAATGCGGGAGTGGTAACTTATGTCTACGATTTTCACTGTACCATGCGCCGGCTGTGGTTTTCGAGGTTCGGTCGGTGTCGGGGCAGGATTGCGCGCTGGTTTAACCTTGCAGATGGGACAGCCTGATGGGGGACGGGGGTGCTGTGTCATATCATATCGGTGGAAGGCACCCTCCGAGGAGGGGCCCAGCTCTTTTTGTGTGTCAGCATGGTTGGTTACACGAGTATGCTCAGATTTCTACAGTCAGCAGTTCCAACCGATAGAGGACTCAAAAGTGTATTCTAGAATGCGCTGCGACTATATTAGGCACCCGAGCTGTGCTCGCGCTCGTGGTATGCAGAAAAATCCTGTGCAGTTCAGAGGTTGTTGTCGGCTTATCATCTCATGTAGACTCTTCTGAGGCGTAAAAAGAAACGCACCAAATCCTAATTATTTTCCAAGGGCAACCAACTGCCCCCACACTTCCAAGACGGTTATCCGAGGGAGCTGTCTATAGGGTTAGGGTACCGTATTCTTCACTTTTCCCGAGCGTCTCCCCCGCTAGGCTGCTAGCTGAAGACTTCCGAGTTGCTCGGAGTGAATTTTCATCCTACTCACTGCCCAGAGACGCCGTCGCTCTAATACCCATTCTGTACCCTTTTGCCAGATCATTAGGCTCCTTTGGAGTTGAATAGCCCGACCCGGAGCTGGGATTACATGCCAAAGCTACCTCAAAAATAGAGAATTATTCATCTCCATTCAAGGTTGGGTCCTCGGCGACTCGTTATTTGGTGCCATATCTCGCAGTATTGACTTGTTTTAGCGCGAGCCAAACGATTTTGAACAGCCTCGGTTGGCGAGATCGTCCTCCTTTCCCGTTTCAGATACCGGTACGCTAGCGACATCTTATTGGTTACTGCCCTTTCCTTCTCAATCTTCGAAGGCGGCTCTGTAGTGAGCTCCAAACTAGAGCACAGGATGAACCGGTAGGCTCCCCTTCCGTCCAAGGTCTGCGATTTCAAAAACAGTAAGCATGCGCCTAATATCATTCCCAGAGGAATCCAGAGCGATATCCGGGGAGACTTCAGCGCAAACTCCGGAGATCGCAATGTTTTCGGCAGTAATAATAACACGGGTTACCTGAAAAATTCCCCGAATTACGGAACAATTAATCAAGGATGTGTGTTTGGAGCTGGGGGAAGAGGTATTGTCAGCTTTCCAGGGAGATTTCGGGCAATGTTCTAATGCGCAATTAGTAGTAGAACAAGCATCCAGGCCTTGTCGCATAATCCCCTATTGCAGAAATAGCAAGTTCACTGGCCGTGAGGATCTCATTGAATCGCTAAGGAGGTTTTCGGAGCCTACCGGGCACAACCGGATCGCGCTTCATGGATTGGGCGGTTCAGGGTACGTATTCATGATCGCCATTTCAGGAGTCTACTAACCTCGCTCAGGAAAACCCAGATTGCCCTCGAATACCTCTATCGGCGCGCAAGCGAGAGCGATTGTGACGTTTTCTGGGTGCACGGGAGTGGGCTACCAAAATTTAGCGAGGACTTGAGAGCCATTGCACAACTTGTTCGGATTCCACCACCCAGCACCGAGCCAGACGAAGAGGGATTCCTGTTAAATATAAAGAGGTGGTTTGAAGGACAAGCCAGTGGCGATTGGGTTTTGGTTATTGACAATGCCGACAATGAGGAGGACTTTATGGGCAACCGCGGTCGCATTTCCAAATTTGTACCACAAGGGTCTCAGGGCACTTTGATACTCACCACCAGATCAGCTCAGGTTGCATTACGAGAGCGTTGTGGAATGATTGAGGTCGGAAAAATGCCACAGAATGAAGCCCAAGAATTGTTTTTAAAACTCTTGGGTAACTTCAACAGCTCCAGGGATGAAGAAAAAGTAGCGATCACAATGATCCTGAAATCTATACATCACATCCCACTGGCCATCATAGGCGCAGCAGCCTTCATGGCTGAAACCCAGACTCCGCCTTCTACTTACTGGTCCATTTTTCGGGAAAGCGACGAACACGCCAAGAGACTTCTTTCACGGCCGTTTTGCGATATCCAACGAGAGACCGATATTGCTGAGAGCACCCTCACTACGTACTTCATCACCTTTGACCGAATTACAAGGGGGATGCCCCTAGCTGCAGATCTTTTGCATTTAATCGCCTTCTTCGATCGTCAGAACATACCCGAAGAGCTATTGCGCCAGAGTGGTTTGGAAGGGATAGACGATCAAATCCTGTTTCGTGAGGCAATTGGAAAACTATTAGGATTTTCGCTAGTTACGGCCATCACACATGAGGACAAGACATTTTACGAGCTCCACCGATTAGTGCAACTGTCTTTGCAAGTGTATTTACCAGCAGAAGAGTTAAGTCGATGGAGGGCCAACGCACTGAAAGTGGTTTCAAGAGTTTTCCCTCGGCATTGGACCACGTGGAAGGGTGTTAGTTCTGCATACATTCCTCACGTACTTGTAGTAACCAGAAGTTTAACGGATCCCATTGCCGAAGAGCTTTGTTTTCGCCTGGGATGGTACTTTCATGATATGGGTTCATATAATAACGCAGAAACTCAATTGCGTCGATGTATTGCACTTCGGGAGGAGAGCAAAGAGCATGACTGGGATGAGGAGGGTCCGAGGAGAGTTCTATGCCTGGGTTCGATAAGTATACATCAAGGAAAGGCAAATGTAGCCGAGGACATGATTCGGAGGTTATTAGAAGATATTGGGGAATCATTGGACCCAAATCATCTAATCGTGCAGGACGCAATTCGACACTTGGCTTGGGCGCTATCTCGGCAAGGAAAGTACGACGAATCAGAGAAGTTGCACCGGCGTGCACTGGAGGGGCACGAGAAGATACTTGGACCAGACCACCCAGACACCCTAAAAAGTTTCAATAGCCTGGCTCTGGTACTGTGGGACCAAGGAAATTACGACGAATCAGAGAAGATGCATCGGCGTGCACTGGAGGGGTGCGGGAAGATTCTTGGACCAGACCACCCAAACACCATAGCAAGTGTCAACAACCTGGCTACGGTGCTGCAATCCCAAGGAAAGTACGACGAATCAGAGAATATGGTTCGGCGTGGATTGGATGGGCACGAGAAGCTTCTTGGACCCGACCACCCAAGCACCCTAACAAGTGTCAACAACCTGGCTGGGGTGCTGCGAGACCAAGGAAAGTACGAGGAATCGGAGAAGATGCTTCGGCGTGGACTGGAGGGGTGCGAGAAGATTCTTGGACCGGACCACCCGAGCACCCTAACAAGTGTCAACAACCTGGCTGGGGTGCTGCGGGACCAAGGAAAGTATGAGGAATCGGAGAAGATGCTTCGGCGTGGACTAGAGGGGTGCGAGAACATTCTTGGCCCGGACCACCCAAGCACTCTAATAAGTCCCAACAACCTGGCTACGGTGCTGCAATCCCAAGGAAAGTACGACGAATCAGAGAAGATGCTTCGGTGTGCACTCGAGGGGTACGAGAAGATTCCTGGGCCAGATCATCCAAACACCCTATCAAGTGTCAAAAGCCTGGCTACGGTGGTGCGGCTCCAGGGTGGGCGTGGCGATTCAGGTACGATAAGGTGGCGTCCACGGCAGGAACTTCCAGTAAACCTTGACAATATGCGGTCCCAATCCGTTGGCTCTACCCCCCGTCGTTCCCCGCGGAAGACAGTTCTTCGCCGTTCACGCAGGATCGCTGCCTGCCGCCAGGTTAGTAGGCCGGCAACATGATTCGCTGTTTCGGTGGCTGTTCGGTTGCACCAGCTGTGTGGCTGGTGGGCTACTAGCTCCAACCGGCGGGGAGACAGTAGGAATATACGGGGCAAAAGTGGCAGACTGTGTAGGACCAACTAGAGTGACAAACAAGAGGTCAGGGGTGCGAAGTTGTTGCAGTGTGGTCCGAAGGAAGTGTTGGGAATTTTTACGTCTTTTATATATATTTATTTTCTTTTGTTACTTTTCTCTTTTACCGATATATTAGTTCCTATGCCTTCCCACCCAATACGATAAATTCATTAATCAGTCCTCTTTTACTACTCGGAATCATAAGAACTCACTCGTTCGTTATTGTTCAACATTGTATGGCGAAAGCCGAAACATGATGCAAATTACTGACCGCCCTCCCATTCCCTCCCTGCTGGCAGACTCCCTGTCGGCTTTCCCACTGGGACGCGTTTGGCTCTGCATTCTAAGATAACAAAAAGGCCGTGCGGTAACGTACATCTCCCCTCCCTGCGTTTTCGCCAAAGGCCTGATGCCGTATCCTCCCGTGCCCGTACGGCATATGAAATTACAACGTGATTCATCGAGGGGCACTATGGGCCACAAGAACAGCCAAAAATTGTCGGAAATCTGGCTATAGCGCTGCTAGTATGCAAACGACAGCGCGATGAGTGAGAGATGGTGAGTTGTTGCCTAGTGTATCGAGAAACACCAGCTCTCACTTGTTAGCAATCGCACAGATATGGCTCCTTCTTCCAGAACTTGGCACTTATTCTCTTTGTTTCTTGCGATTATGGGGTGCAAATATTCAGAGGTTTGGTTTACCCAGAAATATGCAGTGCAGTGGCTCGTGATCATGTTGGGAACAACCAGGAGAGGGGTTGGATGTCTGGAAATAATAGGTGGTGGGGAGGGGAAAGTGGGTACTGGGGCATTGGACGTAACGTGGGGAATAGAAGGGGGGAGCTGGTGGGGGGCTGAACGGAGGGAAAGTGGAGAGAGGAGAGCGGGGACACGACAACGAGGAGAAGAGAAGGAAAGAGAAGAATGTGAGGAAGGTAGGAATCCGGGAGCAGTCTTCGCAGGCAGCCAGGCTCACCCGGACATCGCCTATAGATATACAGTCCGGCTAGGCTAGGTAAAAGAGACAGGCTAGGGTGATACGTGCCCCCGGGGGCGCTGGTAGGCTTTCATAATTCGCCTTATAATTTTTTTTTTGAATATTCTGTTAATGCAAGGTAGATATGCTGCCCCTATCGGTAAATATCCCGAGACTCCTTCAATGTCTTGAGATGTCTGCGTATATCTGTAAATTCCCAGGGATGCGATATCTCGGGATGGTTGAAAATTTTATCCGTTACCATGCTCGGTATGCTCTCATGATGAGTGGTTTTTTATTGGCATAGTTTTTTTTTGTTTTTCTCTATGAGAGCGCTTTGGTCCCCGGCGCACTTTGGCTGTGGCGTACTGTAGCTTCCGCGCGCTCAGTTTGGCTTCCTGTGAAAGCACTTGTGCCACGGGAATGCGTGGGGGTCTCGGAGCAGGGCATCAGCCGGAAGGAAGGCGGGAACACTGGGGTGGAGGAAGAAAGGCCCGGAGGGCGCCGGGGCGCTATGGGCGGTGGGGTTTCTGTCTTTCTTTTGTTGGCTTTTCTTTTTTGCCGGTGTGTGGGGGACGTATGATACCTGGGGGATTGGGACTCCATTGTTTTACACCTCCCAATCAGCGAAGCCTTTCGCGAGAGCGCAACAAACGAACAAACGGTGAACATGAAAAAATGGTGAACAACCGGCGAAGGTAAGGCGCTTGGGCGGAACGAGCGCATCATAGCCTGTGAAACTAATCATGACCATGTGAAACGGTGAAACCAATGGCCCACTACGAATACTACGAAACGAAACGAAACGCAAAGCGCACACGTTAGACGATCGTACAACTCACAAGGGGGGGGAACTCTTCGCTCCGTCTAACTCACTTTATCGCGCACGCCAAACTAATGGGGATAACACGAGCATACATCAACCGCGGGAACAACGAGGTCCTAACCCCTCAGGTACGTCTCCCACCCAAATAAGAGAAGCTAACAAAGGGAAGAGAAAACCCTGGCTGCCCATAGCCTCCGGATGTTGACCCTCTGATCTTCTCTATGGCCTTTCCGCTTTTTCTGCGTTCCTTCCCCGGGATTTATTGCTCCAAGATCCCCTGCATTCGGGCGGCGGAAGAGCTTTCCCGAAAAACCAAACTGCGCGCGTGGAACCCAAAGCACGCTCCCAGAGACTATGGGCACAAACACACAAACTATCGCTAGAGCGTTCTGAGCAGCACCTCGCAATTTCTAACAAATTCGTGGGTTTACTCGTGGCTCAGTTGTGGCTAGGGCACAGCAACCCCCATATGCCTGAAAGGTCGCTTTTGGGGAGCTATCGTCCTGAGTGCCCGCCGGCTCAGCACAAATTTGCGGCTCCACAGCGCTTTACATTTTAAGGCAACTTTATAGTTATGCTTGTTATAATTCGATCTATAGTACTCAGAGTGTTTGTAAAGAAAGATCAAATCTAAGAATTAGATACATCCATTGACACAGTAAAATTGTGGACAACGGGTATGCTACCAGTATCATACTAGGTAAAATATTATAGAATATATTAGGATGGGGAGAAGGAAGTCCCTGTTTCATATCATGAAAGACCGGTACCTGGGGACTTTCGGGGATATCAACTAAGTTAGGCTTTGGATATCATATTAAGAATAACATTTCATTGAGCAAAATATTAGGATAGGCCAGAACGTGCCAGGGAGGGGTCAGGCAGTCAGAGGGAGTGCGCGGGAAACGCGAGCTTGCAAGACCGAGGGGGTTGCGGCACTCAAGCCACACCCTCAGCGCAGGTACTTGCGCGTAGGGATTCGCTGATATCGTATAACTTACGAAAATATATTTGGAACTACTCCCGTCCGCAATCTTAGTGAATGTGACATTCCACCCACTACCATCACACCAGTGCAAGGAATTCCGTGCACATACTAGTATTGAGTTGAATCAATTTCAACGTATATGTATGCTCTGAGAACACGCAGAAACAGTGCAATCATATTTGATCACCCGGAGGTCTGCTGATATCGGCACTCTTCCCCGGCCAGGCCAAATGACCACGCGATCCAGGTAGGCCAGCCCACAGAAAGTCCCAGGCGTGCCGGATTGGTCCCGGGGCTTGGATAGACTGGCAGCTCGAGAATCCACTGTTGGAGTGCACCTGGTTCGTTCATACGGGATTGTCTGTTCGATAGTGGACAACATGAGCAGAAGAAGGGAACTAGAAACAGGAAAACAAGCAATTCCCAGATATAAGTATTTTCAGTGGCTAGATTCGATGAATACCGCGAATTTGTATGGTGGTGTCGGTGTTGTAATTTGTATCGTATAGTCCCTGTTTCAGCGCCCCAGAAGCTTCTCGTTCTCGTTCTCCCTGCTGCCAATATCTTGTAATCTGTATTCTGTAATCTCGCCTGCCACAATGTCCTTCTCTATGACTTTATGTCTTTGTATACTCTGACAAAGCCATAGACCCCAGCCACCCTGCCATACATTATACTGTTGGCAATTTCTCTACCATAGACCTGGCGAGGAGAGAGCAAGAAGATGTTTGGCCGCGAGGTGAGAGAAATCCAGGAGGCGATCAGACTTCTGAATTGCCTGCTATGCTAGTATAGAATAAACGTCGGTAACATCCTTAAGCCCTAACCCCTCTGAGTGGGTTTGGGGGAGATTCCATATATATTCGTGCGGATGAAACTAACTACTTTGAACTGTGATAGGAAGTTGATAGTATCATATGATGGGAGAACCGATCACAGCTCAAAAGGAGTATTCCGGGGCAAGGGTAAGACGTCGTTAACAAGCTACAGCATCGTGCATCATTGATCCAATAGATTTAGTGCTGTTTGCCTAGTGCTGATAGGAAGATTGGAAGGGCTTAGGGGAAAGTCTTATTGAAAGAACTATGGAAGTTGTAATCGTTGTTAAAGGGGTGCCAAATACGAAGCAGAGCTTTGGAAATGTAGTAGTGAAACTACAGCACAGGGGGGCGGCTGCTATTCGCATGTACAGTATACTTCATCGGATACAGGTAGTGATACAGAGTAAATGAAGTTTCAGGGACTTGGGTGGCAGTATAGTGCAATATATGTGGGTGTAGAAGCTGTTAATTATGATCTAATAAGTCAGATAGGATCCAATAACTCTCGGATCCGAGATTTTATTTCAGTATTCTATACCGACTAAACTTTGATCGATCACTTTGGCCGACCTGCCATTTACTCTATATGGCGCACGCTGCCCCCTCGATGTGGCCTGCAGTATTAAAATATGGTATACATGAAGGGGATTTTGTTCCTGCCTACCGTGGAAGGAGGGTGATTGCGGCACGCGCTGGGGCCTTTGTATGCCAGATGACTAGCACAGCTGCCGTGAATATTCACAGGGGACCGGATAGCCAGGAACTGCAGAGATCAAGGCTTCTTTCTTGTCTGATCAGAAGGCATGCCTCATCGATTCTTTTGTTTCGCATGAGGGGAGTAAGTTCATTCGGCCTGGAGCCGCTACACCCGAGTGTGAGACCTATTGTTTTTCCTCGTTTGTTATTGCAGTAAAACTGGTGTGGTAAACTGCTCGCTTAGAGGAGAGAGGGGTACTGTACTATAGTACTCATGCGTCCGAACCGAGAATGCGCAGACGCAGAACGATTCGCTCCCGTGGGGACTTTTGCGGCTCAAATCACGTGTTAATTTACATGCCACGATGCAACATGGAAAATAAACTCCTTGAGCCTCACTTGTTCCACCTAAACCACCATCAGCATACCTGCAATTATCTTGCCCCCCATAACCCAAACTCTTAAAAGAGGTGGGTAGAAAGCTTGCCATGTGAAGTCCACCTCCCTAATCCTCATGGAGCTCGCGCCTTCTGAAAGAACAAATAATCCGGTATTCATTCGAAAGAGGGATGTGGTAGAGGAGTTCCACGCAAATTTTAATGTTTGGCGACGCAGATGGGTTCGCATACGGATTGAACGAAGTTGATGGTTGATCCCCTGACGGAAGCAATGAAGGGGTGGGCGGCTCGCCGACCGCAGCCGGAGATGAGGATGCAGGAGCGAGCCTATAAGAACTTCAAGAGGACAAGTTGTTGTTGGTCAATGAGGGGCTCTCCGGTGCCGCTGCAATCACCATCAGGGATATTTTAGATGTTGGTCATGGCTCTTGGCGAGAAGAATGATATCTCTCAGTATGTCAATACTTTGATGATATGCCCACCGTCTCGTTTGCCGAGCGGGGCTTACCATATTAGCTTCGCGGCACCGAGACCGAATACCCTTATCTATGGGAAGAAGTATTCTGCGCAGCTGCGCAGACAGTTTGAAAGCGGTTATCGTGTACACGAGGGGGCTGCTGGTGATGTAGATACGAAGAGGGTGAGGTTGGGCGGTGAAGATACGGTACGCGAGGCAGTGATGAAGACATGTGCGGGGTGGGGGCGAAGGGGGAACGTGGGAATCAGCAAGCAGTGTGATCTGCGCCAGGTCTTGGAGAGATTCTAAGGAGCACTATAAAATAGACACACAAGGTTCTACGGGGGTTGCGGCCGGAGAGGTTGACACTAGTGAGGTTTGTGGATGGGAATAGGAATTGGTGGCAGCTTGGTATCTCTCCCGCTCCCCCTTCATTTAGCATCAAGCAGTTAACAAGTTTCTAGTTAATGATATCAACGCTCCGCTTCCATCCCTACCCCCCTCCCTTCCTCGGGCCCCCGGCTTAACTCTCCGGATATCCCACATGAAGAGCACCACAAAACACCCGCCACCCCCCTACACCCGCGTAATACCCATTTCAACAGCCCCCCTCGACCCCTGCGGTAGAAGTATTAGCACCGACGGCGGGCGGAAATACTTCTACATCCTCTCGACAGCCGCTGTTCTAAAACATTGCCTCAATATACGGTCACAGAGGCGGAGAGGTCAATGGAGACCTTCCACATCTTTCCAAATAGAAATAAAGTAGGTGGAGTATTTGAATTGGAGGTCCTCTCGTGGGGGGTGGGCGCGCGGCCATGGCCCTTGGAGGCGGCGGCACATGGAGGAGCGCTATTAGCGGCCAGAATGGGATCGCAATATATCCGGTCATGCTAGGAGCTTCGGAGGTGACCGGCATGCTCTCGCCCATGGAACAAAGGAAAATTCTAAGCCCGTAAAGGTACTCGAGGGGCCAGTCACAGCAATCAGCGGTACCGCGCTCTCGCCTAAGGGCCCTCGCTATGGCGGGTCAAGTGAAGCAGGACATTTTGAGGATACATGTGTTTACGTTTCCCCCACCCTTTATATGGCCGGCTATCTAATAAACGGACACCCGTTTGCTAAGAGTGCATTTGCGCGGTTGTGCCATTTACTGAGTTTCGCTCACATATGGGATTTCGGAGCGCAGCCGCAGCGATAAGCAGGGCGGGGAATGAAACTGACATTATAGCTATTGGACATAAGGCCATGGGAGATAGCATTGTGAGATACAGTCTTCACCTGACCGAAGAATTTATGGTGAAAAGCTTTGTAGAAATATAGTACTTGTATATAACTACCAACCAAAACAATCGGCAGTAATTGTAGCCCTCCGTTCGCTCCACTTTGGACGCATGGGACTCGCTAGTATTGTCTTGATTGCCCGCTTTCCCGTGTGCCCCGCTACAGCGCTGAATCAACAATGATGGCTTCGAGTGAACTGGGGGAAGCGCGCGAAGATTTTTGGACCCCACTACCGCAAAACCCAATTAAGGGCCAGTATCCCGGTTATGGTGCTACAACTCCAAGGAGAGTATGATAAGTCGGAGATGACAAGGCTGGGTCACGGCAGACACAGCAAAGAAATCGGGATAATATGCGGCCCACTCTACTGGCCATGACCTCCATCGTGCATGGGGGGCCGCAGTCCCCCGCAAGGGTTACGTGCCCCGAAAGTGGTTCATGATATCGGAGAAGATGTATCGGCGTGCATTGGAGGCCCGCAAGAAGATTCTTGGACCAGACCACCCAACCACCCCAAGAAGTGTCAAACTCCCTGCTACAATGGTGCCTCTCCAGGGTGGGCGTGGCGATACGGGTGCGATAAGGCGCCGTCCACGGCAGGAACGTCCAGAAAACCTTGACAATATGCAATCCCAACCCCCTGGCCGTGCCCCCCGCCGCCGCCAGAGGATCACAGTTCCACGCCGTTCACATAAGATCGCTGCCCGCCGCCAGGTCGGTAGGCCGGCAAAGTGATTCGCCGTTTTGGAGGCTGCCCGGTTGCACCAGCTGTGTGGGGGGTGGGCTACTAGCTCTAACCGGCACGGAAACAGTAGGAATATACGGGGCAAAAGTGGCAGACTGTGTCGCACCAACCACAATGATAAACTAGAGGTCACGAGTGGCAAGTTGTTGCAGTGTGGTACGAAAGAAGTATAGGGCACTTTTACCTCTTTTATGTGTATTTATTTTCCTTTGTTACTTTTCTCTTTTACCGATATATTAGTTCCTATGCCTTCCCACCCGATACGATAAGTTCCTTAATTAGTCCTCTTTTACTACTTGGAATTATGGGAACTCGCGTGTTTGTTATGGTTCAACATTGTATGCCAAAAGCTGAAACATGATGCGAATTACTGGCGGCCCTCCCGTTCCCTCCCTACTGGCAGATTTCCTGTCGGCATTCCCGCTAGGGCTTTTTTGGCTACGCATTCTGAAATAGGTAGGGCGGTGCGGTACACCTCCCCTCCCTGCACTTACACCAAAGGCCTGATACCTTATCCTCCCCTGCCCGTACCGGCTATGAAATTACGACCTGATTCATCACGGGGCACTACGGGCCACACGAAGAACCCGCAAGCATCCGAAATCTAGATGTAGCGCTGCTAGTATGCCAACGACAGTACAATGAGTGAGAGATAGTTAGTTGTTGCCTAATGTATTGAGAAACACCAGCCCACTTGCTAGCAACCGCACAGATATGAATCCTTCTTCCAGAATTTGGTACTTCTTCTCTTCATTTCTTCCGATTATAGGGTGGGAATATTCGGGTTCAGTTCACCTAGAAATATGCAGCGCACTGGCTCGTGATCCCGTTGAAAAGAACCAGGAGAGGGGTTAGATGTCCGGGGATAATAGGTGGTGTGGAGGGGAAACTGAGTACTGGGGTACTGGACGTAGTGTGGGGTATCGAACGGGGACGCGGGTGAGGGGCGGAAGGGAGCGAAAGTTGAGAGAAGAGAGCGGGGACACGAGAGTGAGGAGAAGAGAAGGGCAGAGAAGAATATGAGGAAAGTAGGAATCCGGGAGCAGTCTTCATAGGCAGCCAGGCTGACCCGCACATCGCCTATAGATTCAGTCTGGCCAGGCCAGGTAAAGGTGAGACTGGCCAGGGCGACACGGGAGCCTGGGCGCGCCCGCAGGCATTCATAATACATTGTATATTTTCTGAATATTTTGTCAATTGCGAGCAGATACCCCGCCGCTATAAGTAAATATCCCGAGACTCCTTCAAATGTCTTGAAATACCTGCGTATATCTGCAAATACCCACGGAGATAATACTTCGAGCTACTTGCAAATTTTCGCCGTTACTATGCTCGGCACACTCTCACAACAGTTGGTTTTCTTGTTGGCATACCGTAGTTTCTGGGAGCGTGCTTTGGCCCCGGGCACACTCTGGCCATGGCGTGCGTTAGCTTCCGCGCGCTCAGTTTTATTTCCCGGGAAAGCACTGGTGCTGCCGGAATGCGCCGGGGTCTTGGAGTAGTGCATCCGGCTGAAGGACGGCGGGAACGCTGGAGTGGAAGCACAAAGGCCCTTAGGAAGGCCAGAGTCTATGGGCAGCGGGAGTTTTGTCTTTCCTTGGCTAGCTTTTCTCGTTTGCTAGTGTGTGGGAGACGTACCTGGAATGTTTGAACTTCGTTGATTCAAACGTCCCGACCGGCGAAGGCTATCGCGACAGCGAAACGAATGAACGAATGAACGAACAAACGGTGGACTTTAAGAAATGGTGAACAACCGGCGAAGCTAAGGCACTTGGGGGGAAGGAGCGAATGATAGGCTGTGAAACTAAGCACCACGTGAAACTGTGCAACCAATGGCACACAACGAACACCCCAAAACGAAACGAAACGCCAAGCTCGCCCACGGGAGACGATCGCACAACCCACATTACCGGTAACTTTAATACCATAACACCGGTATTCGCAGCAACTAACTACAAGCGATATCCCAATCCTGGTAACCAATTTCGCTTTATCCGTCAATGCACTCTCAGCGCCCTTCCATCCACATAAACTTTATCACGACAACGATTCTCCCCCACCCAATTTAACTCAGTCCACTTCAACAACAGGGCGGCCCTGTAATCCTCCTCCAGGGTCGGCCACTGGTCCCCCAATTTCCCCCAAAACTCCTCTTCCATTATCTGTCCGCATGTGTCACTCCTTCAGTATAGATTCTGTTTCACAAAGAAAAGAACTTTTCCCTCCGCCTAACTCACTCTATCGTGCACGCTAACCTAATGGTAAGGCCAGGAGTACAGATCAACCACAAAAACAACGAGGTCCTAACCCCTCAGGTACGCCCCCTACACACTGGCATGCAAGAGAAGCTAACAAAGGAAAGAGAAAACTCTCGCTGCCCATAACCTCCAGACATTGACTCCCTGATCTTCCCTGCGGCCTTTCCGCTTTCTCCATTTTCCTTCCCGAGGATTTATTGCTCCAAGACTCCCACGCATTCCCGCGGCAGAAGAGCGATCTCGGCTTGCGGAGCCCAAAGTGCGCCGTAGCCGGAGTGCACCCAAAAGCAAAGTGCGGCCTCAGAGACTATGCGAACAAGCAGCCAAACCATCGCGTGAATATACTCAGCAGTACCCCGCAATTCCCAACAGATTCGTGGGTTTGCTCCTGGCTAGGGTGTGGCTAGGGTGTGGCTAGGGTGCCGCAACCCCTGCATGCCTGCAATCTCGCTTTTTAGGAGCTAGACTATCTTCCCGAGTGCCCGCCGGCTCAGCACACCTTTTCCGCTCCACATCGTTTTATATTTTAAGGCAACTTTGTGCTTATATATATGCTTATTATAACTCTATCTATAACACCTTTAGTGTATAAAAAAAATATGGAATCCAAGAATTAGATACCTCAATTGAAAGTAAGAATGTGGACAACGGATATACTACCGGTATCATACTTGGTAAAAAATTATGTAACATATTTGGATGGCAGGAAAAAGTAGCCGCCCCATGTCCTGAGATACCAGTATCTGAGAATTTTCAGAGATGTCAATTAGGTTAGGCCTTAAATATCATATTAAGAAGCAAGATTGCATTAAGCAAAACGTTATGTTCAGCCAGAAGGTGATGTCGAGTTGTCGGGCACTCAGGAGTGCACGCGAAAAGTGAGCTTGCAAGAATGAGAGGATTGTGGCGCCCAAGCCACAGCATCGGCAGAGGTATCGTAACAGTACATTACAGAGGGATTCCCGAATTTTGTGTAACCTAGGATAATATGGTTGGAACTGGCCGTGCTTCTACGGCAAGCACTCTTGGGGGACCTGACAGGAACTTTAGCTATCAGAGCTTCTTCCTTGTCCGCTAAAAAGGCATGCCGAATCGATTCTTTCGTTTCGCATGAGGTGAGTAAGTTTATTCGGCCTTCCGCCCCCACACCCGAGTGTTAGACTTATCCTTTTATCTTGTTTGTCGTTACAGTAAAACTGGTACCGGTATGGTAACTGCTCACTTAAAAGAGAGGAGGGTACTGTACGAGTACGGTACTCGTGCGTCCGAACCAAGAATGGGCAGACGCACAAGCACTCGCTCACCTGGGGACTTTTGCGGCTCAAATCACGTGTTAATTTAAATGCCACGATGCAACACGGAAATAAACTGATTGAGCCCCACTTCTTCCACCTAAACCACCATCAGCATACCTGCAATTATCTTATCCCCCCCCGCAACCCAAATTCTTAAAAGATGCGGGCGGAAAGCTTACCATGCGAAGTCCACCTCCCTAATCCTCGTGGAGCTCGCGCCTTCAGAAAGCACAAATAATCCGGCATTCATTCGAAAGAGGGACGCGGTAGAGGAGTTCCACGGAAATTTTAATTTTTGGCGACGCAGATGGGTTCGCATACGGATTGAACAAAGTTGATGGTTGGTCCCCCGACGGAAGCAATGAAGGAGTGGGGGGGTCGCCGGCCAGAGCCGGAGATGAGGATGCAGGAGCGGGCCTATAAGCACTTCAAGAGGACAAGTTGTTGTTGGTCAGTGAGGGGCTCTCCGCTGCCGCTGCAATCACCATCAGGGATATTTTAGATGCCGGTCATGGCTCTTTGCGAGAAGAAAGATATCTCTCAGTATGTCAATACTTTGATGATATGCCCACCGTCTCGTTTGCCGAGCGGGGCTTACCATATAACCTTCACGACACCGAGACCGAACACCTGTATCTAGCGGAAGGAGTATTCTGCGCAGCTGGGCAGACAGATTGAAAGCGGTTATCGTGTACGCGAGGGGGCTGCCGGTGATATAGATACGAAGAGGGTGAGGTTGGACGGTGAAGGTACGGTACAGGAGGTAGTGGTGAAGACATGGGTGGGGTAGGGGCGCAGGGGGAAGGTGGGCATCAGCAAGCAGTGAGATCTGCGCGTGGTCTTGGAGAGATTCTAAGGAGCACTATAAAATAGACAGATAAGGTTCTACGGGGGGTTGCGGCCGGAGAGGTTGAGACTAGTGAGGTTTGCGGATGGGAATAGGAATTGGTGGTAGCTTAGTATCTCTCGCGCTCCCCCTTCGTTTAGCATCCAGCAGTTAACAAGTTTCTAGTTAATGATGTCGACTCTCCGGGTATCCCACATGAAGGGCACCACAAAACACCCGCCACCCCCTTGCACCCGCGTAATACCTATTTCAACAGCCCCCCTCGACCCCTGCGGCAGAAGTATTAGCACCGGCGGCGGGCGGAAATACTTCTGCATCCTCTCGACAGCCACCGTTCTAAAGCATAGCCTCAATATAAGGTCACGCAGAGGCGTAGAGGTCAATTGAGACCTTCCACATCTTCCCACATAGAAATAAAGCAGGTGGAGTATTTGAATTGGAGGTCCTCTCGTGGGGGGTGGGCGCGCGGCCACGGCCCTTGGAGGCGGCGGCACATGGAGGAGCGCTACTGGCGGCCAGAATGGGATCGCAATATATCCGGTCATGCTAGGAGCTTCGGAGGTGACCGGCATGCTCTCGCCGATGGAACGAAGGAAAATTCTAAGCCCGTAAAGGTACTCGAGGGGCCAGTCACAGCAATCACCGGTACCGCGCTCTCCCCTCAGGGCTCTCGCTATGACGGGTCAAGGGAAGCAGGACACTTTGAGGATACATGTGTTTACGTTTCCCCCTCCCCTTTATATGGCCGGCTATCTAATAAACGGACACCCGTTTGCTAAGAGTGCATTTGCGCAGTTGTGCCAATTCCCGGGTTCCGCTCACATATTGGGTTTTGCTGTGCAGGGCCACGGCGATAAGCAGGGCGCGAATGAAACCGGCATCGCGGCTATTGGACATAAGGCCATAGGAGATAGCATTGCAAAATATAGTCTTCACCAGACCGAAGAATTTATGGTGAAAACCTTTGTAGAAATATAGTACTTGTATATAACTAGCTACAAAAACAATCGGCAGTAATTGTAACCCTCCATTCACTCCATTTTGGACGAATAAGACTCACTAGTATTATCTTGATTATCCGCTTTCCCGCGGGCCCCGGCACAGCGCTGAATCAACGATGATGGCTCAGAGTGAACCGGGGGGAAGCGCTCGAAGATTCTTAGACCCCACAACCGCCAAACCCAATTAAGTGCCGATATCCCGCTTATGGTGCTACAACTCCAAGGTGAGTATGATAAGTCGGGGACAGCAAGGCTCTGTCACGGCAGACACAGCAAAAAAATGGGGACAATATGCGGCCCACTCCACTGGCCATGCCCTCCATCGAGCATTGGGCGCCGCAGCCCCCCGCAAGAGTCACGTGCCCCGAACGTGGTTCATGATATTGCAGGCAGTTTGGCTAAACGAGGGGGGAAGGAGTGGACTACTAGTTTCTACTGGCCCGGGATACCCTCGGAATCTCCACGGGGACACTGGCAGAGTGTGCGGGACTAGTAACATTGACGAACCAGAAGCCATGAGTGGCGGGCGAACTGGTGGAGTGTAGTACAAGTTACGGAGAAAGTGTCGGAAATCGAGATACTATTCCTGGAGACAGGGTGTGCGTATGACTGGTAGGCGGTTATCCTGTACGCTGTAAACCGGAATAAAACACTAGGAAACGCAGAGCCCCGTGTATACTGCGCCATACAAGGCGAAGGACAGATGTCACTAGCAGAAGCGGGTTTTACGTGCACAGCAGCCATACTTCCACACCATTATGACACCCCCTCTACTCAATAGATCAAACCCGACATTTATTGCATATCCGAGAGACTTCCTTCAATTTTCCGTTCTAGGCTCTCACAAATAAAAAAATCATTTTGTAGGATGCTTGTTGATTGAAGAGTAAAAGCGTCATAGCCTCTTCGCGCTTTTTTATGGGAAATTGTGGTTTTCTTGCCGTTTTGGAATGCCAATTGAATAATTTTAAAGGCTGCTAAAAAAATGATTTATCTCCGGTGACCCGAAGCTTTTCGTTGTGTGAAAGTTTGGCATAGTTCTGAAGCTCGTACCCGTATTTCTTTGTACTCATTGGGCAATCGGGGAAGGAAATTCGACTACTTCAACTCGCCTACACCAGCGGAGACTCCTATACCTACCCCAGTACATAGTCCACGCACAGTGCGAGAAAATGAAAGCGTGGAGGGGCATGAGAAGGCTCTCAGACTAGACAACGGCGCAACTCTATCGACTGTTGACGAGCTGGCTATGTTATTGGGGGAGTGATGCCCGTCTAGCAAGTTATGTAGCACAGCTGAAACACAGGCAACTCAGTAAACCTGAAACCCTTTGAGCGGGCTCGTGAGGGACGCGATAAAACTCAGGGAGAACGAAAAACTGAATGCTTTGGAGACGGCCAAGAGGCTGAAGGCGTTACGAGGGAAGCGATCCCAGCTCGAAAGGAGTAGCCGAGTGGAAGAGGAAGAGGTAATAGATGAGCTAAAGCTTTGTAGATTATTAATCGAATCAATATTCTGTTGTTTGTCTCACGGAAACTGAAGATTGGGAGATCTTAAGGAAGGGCTTATGAAAGAGGAATGGGGTATGCGGTGATGGTGGAAAGAGCGCTGGATGCCGAGAAGCGGTTTCGGGAAAGTGGTGGTAGTGCAATGACGCCAAGTGGGAGTGACCGTTGTATGTATGCACTGAGTAAAGCACCGTATATTTCATGCACGGGGTCGGGGTGGCTGGAGTTCGATTAAAATAACGAGGCAATTGGACGAATAGTATTCAATTTACACAGATGTAGAAGTTCCCAAATTGGCAGCGTGCTCTATGATAGCGTATCCGAGACCACCGGTATCATGCTTGTAGTGCGGGTTAAGTTTGCAAAAAAAATCCCACCTCTTCCCGACTTGAAACAGCTTAGCCAATCCGGTAACCTCTCGATTCATGCTGCGCCAGTGTTGCACTGCTGCATGCGCACATTTCCTCTCTGCTATGCCGAAGGACACCTGCTCCAACCGCGCGATAACACAAACTACTGTTCTGTACTCGAGTAAATTAAGTGCTCTAGCCTTACGGAGGTACAGCTCTTAAGTTTTGTATGTTCCACGAGCAAGGGGTGTTCGACTGGCGGGGGTGCCTAACGCGAATTAGGAAAATTTCAGCTCGGATTAGGAAACATTCATTGGAAATTGCCCAATTCGCCGCCCATACCCGCGCTAGCCCAGCACCCCTGCTTGTAGAACATACAAAACTTAGGAGCTGTACCTCCGTATTGCTTAGTAAATTACTGGTACACTATCCACCATAATAATGGGGCCTCGCGCGCTACCTTGGACGTCCAAAATTCTATCTTCAATAGAGCTGACTGGGATGTGTGTTGCCACATGTCATTTGCTGGCCATTTACAGACACCCTAAATTAATCACCATATGCCAGCCTCGCGCCACCTCCAATACCACCTGTCTCATTCCCGTTGGCAGTTCCCACGGCTGGGCCGACTGCGCCTACGCGCCCAGAAAATAGTCTGCTCGCTTTCATGGGCCTCACGAAATTATGATCGATACAGCGCAGGCGTGTCATGTCTTAGATTTTCACTGTTTGATGCGCCGGCTCTGGTTTCGGGAGCTTGATCAATTTTGGGGCAGGATTGTGCGCTGGTTTAACCTCGCGGATGGGACAACCTGCTGTTCCAGGAACGGGGGCGCTGTGTCATATGATATCGGCGTAAGGCGCCCTCCCACGAGCGGCTGAACTCTATTCGTGTATCGGGATGCTCGGTTACACGAGTATGCTCAAATTTCTACACCCCGCAGTTCTAACCGATACAGTACTCAAACGTGTATTCCAGAATGCACAGCTACTGCACTAGGTACTCGAACTGTGCTCACGCTCGTCATATGCAGGAAAATCCTGTGCAGTTCGGAGATTGTTGTCAACTTACCATCTCATGTAGGCTCTGCTGAGGCGTAAAAGGGCATGCATCAAATCATGATTATTGCCCAGAGCCAACACTTCCCCGACCATCATACGAGGAAGCTGGCCGCAGGGCTAGGGTCCGTATTCTTCACTTGTCTTGACCGTCTTCCCCGCCAGCCTGATAGCCCAAGACTTCCGCGTTGCTCATACTGAACCTTCATCCTTCTTACCATCGCGAAATGCTGTCTCTCTAATCCCCACCCCTCACCCCTACGCTAAACCCTAAGGCTCCCCTGAAGTGAAATAGCCAGATCCGGGACCGGGATTACATGCCAAAACTACCTCAAAAGTAGAGAATTATTCGTCTCCATATTCAAGGTTAGGTCCTCGGCAACCCGTTCTATGGTACCATATCTCGTGGTATTGACATGTCAGCGCGTCCGAAACGATTTTGAAAAGCCTCGGTTGCCGAGATCGTCCTGATTTCCCATTTCAGATACGCTCGCGAGATCTCGTTAATTACTGCTCTTTCCTACCCAACCTTTGAAAACGACGTTACAGTAAGCGGAGAACTAGAGTATAGGATGGACCGGTAGGCTCCCCTTCCCTCCAATGTCTGCGATTTCAAAAGCAATAAGCACACAACTAATATCCTTCCCAGAGGAATCCAGTGCGATACTAGGGGAGACTTCAGCGCAAACTCGGGGGATTATAACGTTTTCGGAAGTAATAACAACAATAACGTAAACGCGGGCTACCTGAACAATGGCGGAAATCACGGATCAATTTATCAAGGATGTATGTTTGGAGCTGGGGATAGAGGTATTATCAGCTTTCCCGAGCGATTTCCGGTAAAGATCTAATGCAATATTACAACTAGAACAAGCACCCAGGCCGTATCGTATAATTCCCTACGGCAGAAATAACAGGTTCACGGGCCGCAAGGATCTAATTGAGTCGCTGAGGAGGTATTCTGAGCGTGAAGGGCACAACCGGATCGCGCTTCATGGATTAGGCGGTTCTGGGTATGTATTCATGATCGCCATTTTAGGAGCCTACTAACCTCGTTTAGAAAGACCCAGATTGCCCTCGAATACCTCTATCGGCGCGCAAGCGAGAGCGAATGTGATGTTTTCTGGGTGCACGGGAGTGGCCTACCAAAATTTAGCGAGGACTTTAAAGCGATAGCACAACATGTTCGGATTCCACCACCCAGCGCCGAGCCAGATGAAGAGAGACTCCTGTTAAATATCAAGAGATGGTTTGAAGGTCCATCCAGTGGCGATTGGCTGTTGGTTATTGACAATGCCGATAATGAGGAGGACTTTATGGGCAACAGCGGTCGCATTTCCAAATTTGTACCACAAGGGTCTCGGGGTACCTTGATACTCACCACCAGATCAACCCAGGTTGCATCACGGGAGCGTTGTGAAATGATTGAGGTCAGAAAAATGGCGGAGAATGATGCCCAAGAATTGCTTTTGAAACTCTTGGGTAACTTGAACTGCTCGAGAGATGGAGAAAAAGAGGCGATTACAATGATCCTGCAATCTATACATCACATCCCACTGGCTATCGTAGGCGCGGCAGCCTTCATGACAGAAACCCAGACTCCGCCCTCTACCTACTGGTCGATTTTTCGGGGAAGCGACGACCACGCCAAGAGACTTCTTTCGCGGCCGTTTTGCGATATCCAACGAGAGACCGACATTACTGAGAGCACCCTTACCACGTACTTCATTACTTTTGACCGAATTACAAGGGGGATGCCCCTAGCGGCGAATCTTTTGCATTTAATCGCCTTCTTCGATCGCCAGAACATACCAGAAGAGCTATTGCGCCAAAGCGATTTGGAAGGGATAGACGATCAAATCCTGTTTCGTGAGGCAATTGGAAAACTAGTAGGATTTTCGCTAGTTACGACCATGGCACATGAGGACAAGACATTTTACGAGCTGCATCGATTGGTGCAACTATCTTTGCAAGTGTATTTACCAACAGAAGAGTTGAGTCGATGGAGGGCCAACGCACTGAAAGTTGTTTCAAGGGTTTTCCCTCGGGATTGGATCACGTGGAAGGATGTTAGCTCCGCAAACATTCCTCATGTACTTGCAGTAACCGACAATTCAACGGATCCCATTGCCGAAGAGCTTTGTTTTCGCCTGGGACGGTACTTTTATGATGTGGGTTTATACAATAACGCAGAAACTCAATTCCGTCGATGTATTGCACTTCGGAAGGAGAGCAAAGAGCGGGACTGTGATGAGGAGGGTCCGGCGAGAGTTCTATGGCTGTGTTCGATAAGCAGGCGTCAAGGAAAGGCAAATGTGGCCGAGGAGATGCTTCGGAGGTTATTGGAGGATATTGGGAAATCATTGGGCCCAAATCATCGAATCGTCCAGCACGCGAGTCAGCACTTGGCTTTGGCGCTATTCAGCCAAGGAAAGTATGAAGAATCAGAGAAGATGCACCGGCGTGGACTGGAGTGGCACGAGAAGATTCTTGGACCAGATCATCCAAACACCCTATCAAGCGTCGGCAACCTGGGTAGGGTGCTGCAATTCCAAGGAAAGTACGACGAATCAGAAAAGATGCATTGGCGTGCACTGGAGGGGTCCGAGAGGATTCTTGGACCAGACCACCCAGACACCCTAACAAATGTCAACAACCTGGCTCAGGTGCTATACTCCCAAGGAAAGTACGACGAATCAGAGAAGATGCATCGGTGTGCATTGGAGGGGTTCCAGAAGCTTCTTGGACCCGACCACCCAAACACCCTAACAAGTGTCAACAACCTGGCTGCGGTGCTAAAATCCCAAGGAAAGTACGACGAATCAGAGAGGGTGCATCGGCATGCACTGGAGGGGCGCGAGAAGATTCTTGGACCAGGACCACCCAAACACCCTAACAAGTGTCAACAACCTGGCTGGGGTGCTGCAATCCCAAGGAAAGTACGACGAATCAGAAGAGATGCATCGGCGTGCACTGGAGGGGTGCGAGAAGATTCTTGGACCAGATCATCCAACACCCTATCAAGTGTCAAAAACCTTGCTACGGTGGTGCGGCTCCAGGGTGGGCCTGGCGATGCAGGTACGATAAGGCGGCGTCCACGGCAGGAACTTCCTGTAAACCCCGACAATATGCAGTCCCAATCCTCT
>LN891080.1:316848-331634 GCA_900010015.1 Tuber aestivum
TAACAAGTGTCAACAACCTGGCTGGGGTGCTGCAATCCCAAGGAAAGTACGACGAATCAGAAGAGATGCATCGGCGTGCACTGGAGGGGTGCGAGAAGATTCTTGGACCAGATCATCCATACACCCTATCGACTGTCAAAAACCTTGCTACGGTGGTGCGGCTCCAGGGTGGGCGTGGCGATGCAGGTACGATAAGGCGGCGTCCACGGCAGGAACTTCCAGTAAACCTTGACAATATGCAGTCCCAATCCTCTGTCCGTGCCCCCCATCGTTCCCAGAGGAACACAGTTCTCCGCCATTCACGTAGGATCGCTGCCCGCCGCCAGGTCGGCAGGCCACCAAAGTGATTCCCCGTTTCGGAGGCTGCCCGGTTGCACCAGCTGTGTGAGTAGTGAGCTACTCGCTCCAACCGGCGAGGAGGCAGTAGGAATACACGGGGCAAAAGTGGTAGACTGTGTAGGACCAACTAGAATGACAAACCGCTTGTCAGGAGTGTCAAGTTGCTGCAGTGTGGTCCGAAGGAAGTGCTGGGAATTTTTACGTCTTTTGTGTATTTCTTTTCCTTTGTTACTTTTCACTTTTACCGATATATTAGTTCCTATGCCTTCCCGCCCAATACGATAAATTCATTAATCAGCCCTCTTTTACAACCCAGAGCCATAAGAACTCACTCATTTGTTATTGTTCCACTCTGTATGCCAATAGCCGAAACATAACGCGAATTACTCACTGCCCACCCGTGCCCTCCCAGCTGGCAGATTTCCTGTCGGCTTTCCTGCGCGGACGTTTTTGGCTCTGCATTCTGAGATAAAAACAGACCATGCGGTATACCTCCCCTCCCCACCCTTCCGGCAAAGGCCTGATACCATATCTTCCCGTGCCCGTACGGGCTATAAAATTACAACTTGCTTCATCACGGGGCACTACGGGGCACCCCAACACCCTACAAGTGTCAGAAATCTGGCTGTCGCGCTGCTAGTATGCCAACCGCAGCACGATTAGTGAGCGGTGGTGAGTTATTGCCTAGTGTATTGCGGAGCACCAGCTCTCACTTGTTAGCCGCAATCGCAAAGATATGACTCCTGCCTCCGGAATTTAGCGCTTATTCTTTTTATTTCTTGTGCTTATGAGGTGCAAATGTTCCGCCTCAGCCCACCCAGAACCACGCAGCGCTGTGGCCCGAAACACCGCTGAAAAGAACCAGGAGAGGGGTTAGAAGTCCGTAAATGACAGGTGCTGGGGAGGGGAAAGTGGGTACTCGGGGGGGCACTGGGCGTAGGGTCGGGGATCGGAATTGGAAGTGGGTGAGGGGTGGAACGGAGCGAAAGTGGAGAGAAGAGAGCGGGGACATGACAGCGGGGAGAAGAGAAGGAAAGAGAAGAGTACGAGGAAAGTAGGAATCCGGGAGCAGTCTCCGGAGGCAACCAGGCTGACCCGCGGGTCGCCTATATATACACAGTCTGGCCAGGCCAGGTAAAGTGAGACTGGTTAGGGGGATACGGGAGCCCGGGCGCGCCGGCAGGCTTTCATAATGCGTGGTATATTTTTTAAATATTTTGTCAATGTAGAGTAGATATCCCGCCACCATATGTGAAAATCCCGAGACTCCTTCAAATGTCTTGAAATACCTGCGCATATCTGCAAATACCCACGAAGATAATATTTCGAGATACTTGCAAATTTTTGCCTTTACCATTCTTGGCACACTCGCACGATAGTTGATTTTCTTGTTGGCATAGTTTCTGGGAGCGCGCTTTGGCCCCGGGTGCACTCTGGCTGTGGCGTACTTTAAGTTCCGCGCGCTCAGTTTGGCTTCCCGGGAAAGGACTTGTGCTGCGGGAATGCGCGGAGGTCTTGGAGCAGTGCATCCGCCTGAAGGAAGGCGGGAACGCTGGAGTGGAAGCAGAAAGGCCCTGAGGAGGATCAGAGGCTGTGGGCAGCGGGAGTTTTGTCTTTCCTTTGCTAGCTTTTCTTGTTTGCCAGTGTGTGGGAGACCTGCCTGGAAGGTTAGGGCTTTGTTGTTTTAAACATCCCGATTGGCGAAGGCTATCGCGACTGCCAAAAGAACGAACAAACTGTGAACATTAAAAAATGGTGGGGAACCGGTCAAGCTAAGGCGCTTGGGGGGAACGAGCGAATGATAGGCTGTGAAACTAATTACCATCTGAAACGGTGCAACCAATGGTAGACAACGAACACCACGAAACGAAACGAAACGAAACGAAACGAAACGCCAAGCTGGCCCACGCGAAACGATCGCACAACTTACATTTAATACCATAAAATTCGTAGCTACTCTAACTACAAGTCATATCCCAATCCAGATGACCAACTTAGCGGAATTACGAGAGGGGGGGACTCTTCGCTCCGCCTAACTCAGTCTATTGCGTGCGCTAAACTAACGGTAATGGCAGAAATATATATCAACCCCAAAAAACAACGAGGTCCTAACCCCTCAGGTACGCCCCCCATACACGAGCGAGTAAGAGAAGCTAACAAAGGCAAGACAAAAATCTAGCTGCTTATACCCTCTGGACATTGACTTCCCGATCTTCCCTGCAGCCCTTCCGCTCTCTCCGTTTTCCGAGAATTTATTGCTCCAAAACTCCCACGCATTCCCGCGGCCGAATAGCGATCTCCGCTTGCGGAACCCAAAGGGCGCCGAAGCCAAAGTGCGCCCGAAAGCAAAGTGCAGCCCAAGAGACTATTCGAACAGGTAGACAAAACATCGCCAGAACATGCTCAGCAGTACCCCACAATTTCCAACAGATTCGTGGGTCCGCTCGTGGCGCTAGGTGGTGGCTAGGCTGTGGCTAGGGTGCCGCAACCCCCGCATCCCTGCAATCTCGCTTTTCGGGAGCTAGACTATCTTCCCGAGTGCCCGCCGGCTCAGCACAACTTTTCCGCTCCACATCGCTTTATATTTTAAGGCAACTTTGTGCTTATAACGTACACCAGGTAGATCCGAGACATCAGGGATTAGCGAGACAGTGTCCGTGCGGGAAGATCTGGGTAATCGAGATAGTGCCTATCTTTACTTCATACACAAGAACATCATTAATATGAACAAAATAAGAATTGGAAAAGTAGTCATACCTGTATAGATATCCTGCATAAAACCCAGGCGCTGAAAACAGAGAAAGCTATAAAATGGAGAGGAGAAATAAAACGAAAAAAGGAACTAAAAAAAAAGAAAACGAAAAAAGAAGTGAGGGAGCTATTTGTTCCGAGTCCAGAGGCTCATCTGGTGAAGGTGTTTGGATAGAGGCTCACTCATTGGCGAGGCACCTGCAGCGGGTGGAGAGGCAGAAGGGGTAGAATTGCCAGAACCCATGATGGAACTCTGATTGTCAGAGCTTGAAGAACTCCAGTCATCAGGATTGTTCTGCCGGATGTGTTGCTGAGGGAGGGAAGGTAGTATTGATGTCCGTTTAGAGAGATTAAAACGGACACGGTGGGTGAATGGGGTAACATGGATTGTAGAGAGTGTACGTGGTATTGAATTTCTGTCTCTGGATGTCCGAGGAGTGGTAGGTTCATTGTGAGAGCTCCGTCTGCACAGTGGTTTTTTTTTTTTTGCATCTGCTTGACGCATCGCTTCAATGGCTTCTGCACCAGTAATAACGCGTGCCCGGCTAAGGATTCTCCGATCCTTCTTGATGTCTTTCGCAATTTTGATTTCAGCCCGAAGTCTTTGCATCTCAGGTGTTGCAATATCTCTTGATGTAAGGTTGTACTCAGCTGTATGGGAGAAGCGGAGGATAAGACTGCATATCTCTCCAGTTGTAGCGCTTTTCACGAAGTTTAAGGCCTTATTTGTTTGCTGGCGGAGTTGACATTTTGTGTAGGGAGTCTTGTCAAGTGGGAAGTGGTGCGCGGTGGCAGCAGGTTGTTTTGACAGCCGAGATTGATACAGTTTTGGTAGCACCATACGGGGTAAAAAGGGGACTATCCCGGTTTTCCGAAATGCACTTTTGACGTTCTCAATAGTGTAGGCTTGGGCTCTGGCCTGCTTCTAGAGTGGAAGGAAGTTGCGGTGGTTGATACCGATATTTGTCGAAATATGGTAGTTTTCAATCGCTTTCCCATAGTATTTCTGGAGGGGCCCGAATAGGCCAACATCGAGTGGCTGAAGGATATGTGTGGAATGTGCAGGGAGACAGAAGCAGATAATATTTTGTGAATCACAAAATTGACTGAATTTGAAATTGACATGGGACGAATGTCCATCAAGAATCAGCAATCGCTTATCGTCATATGTTCCATACCGCAAGACATTTTTCCAGCTATAGGGATGATAGATCTCTGTCAACCAATAGTAGCCCAACTCTTCATCTGTCCATCCTTTGGGTGATTTCCCAAACCTCACCTCCTTGTCCTCCTCTTTTACATTCCCAAATTGACCATAAGTATGAACCTTCCCCTTTGTAATCAAAAATGTAGGAAAGACATATCCATTGGCTGAAATAGCTTCCACTAAGGTAACCATCTCCCGCTTCCCATCCTGCTTAACATAAGGATTTTTCTTCCCACGCTGAGTCACTACTTTCGTTTTTGATGAATAATCTAGTATGATACCCTTTTCATCAACGTTGCTAATATTATGCGGTTTAATATTATGCTCAGCTAAAATCTTTCCAAGCTTGTCACAGTAGTCCTTAATCATACTATAATCATTGGCATAAACCCTCTGCTTATCCATTCGGACCGCAAATTTAGATGCCAACTCTGGTTGGCGGTTTAAAAATTGGGTGATCCAATTTTTCCCTATCCGCTCATGGAGAATGTTTTTTTTCCCTTCTTCCTCGCAGCGAACCTGCAAGGCCGTCCGCTCCTCCACGGCTAATGTTTCCGCCATTTGCCATACCCGGTCCAGCCTTGGAGGAAACCCATGGGATTCCAACTTCAAAATCCACCATACAATTGCTTTTTCTGCCGCAGGGGAAAGAATTTGATCCTTTTCGTGGGCTTTCTGGCGGCTTTGACGGCCATTGAGGCGATGGCCAAGTGTAGACTTAGGAATATCGAAGGTGATAGCGGCTTCGCCTAAGGAAACACATCTTCCAGTTTCCAAAGCTCGCATAGCAGTAGCAATCCGCTCCTCTCTCTCCAGGATAATCGTATTCGCTCGTGCTTTGACTTTCGGCATGATTGAGGCTTCAGTTACTGTATTGTGATGTAAAGCGGGGTAGAATCACGTATAGTTCCTTCGGATATATCTTATCAGATCCAGATCGGGACTGTGTCTCGCTAATCCCTGATGTCTCGGATCTACCTGGTGTACGTTATACTCGTGTCTCCGAGCCAAGAATGGGCACTTCTTTTGGAATAGCCTCCCTAGATCCATTTATGGTAAATTCTTGATGCTGCTTTCAGAAGAAGTTAAGACACCACCGAGCAGTGGAAATAAATACTGTGAATTTACCAATCTCCCCTCCCCCTTCCCCCCTCCCAGTAGTGAACTGTTTTAAGGACCAGGTTCAGATATGCGGTGGATTCAGATTTCGGATGCAGATATGAATAGATCAAAATAGATTGTATAGATCTGAAGTGAAAAAGAGTGAAGCAGAATGTATCATAAAGGCAAGAGGAAAAAGAAAAACAAATGAAATCACTAACAATAGTGAGTGGTGAACGAAGAGGTACAGGACAGACAAAGATGAAGTGACAGATAATAATAGAAAACATAGTGGAGGAAATTCCTCCCTTATCTACCCAGTTCTCCCACTGCCTTTCTTTCCGTGTTGCTCCTTCAGATGAACGAACAAGAACCTGCTTGTTTATTCTGATTGGTGAGGTGGTGTGTAGTTGGGCGTTGTTGAAACTGCCGGCTGTTTGGAAGTTCATAATAGTGCGATGGAAGAGGTTCATCGGCATTGGAGGGTAGTGGAAACTGTAACACAGGAGTTGATAGTCGTTTGAACCGATTGATAGTGTGACAGGGGATGATTCGGTCATGTATCATTGTGGGTTGATAGGTGTTGCAAAAGTGCTAGGTGGGTTTGATATCGGTTTCCAATGATGGTGAGCAGTTTGACTAGCCAATTTCTAACCAACTGCTCTATTAGGCATTGAACCTGTTGTCACCTCCACAGGCTCGCCCTTGTGGAGAGCAATAATAGCACCATGCATAGCCATGGCAAGGCTCTTTCCCTTCATCATAGCACTGTTTATAGTATCAATTTCTGAATTTGGTGCAATTGAGTGAACGCACTTACATTGGATGAGAACCGGTCCTGTTTATGGAATTTTGAGAACTTTAATGGTAGTTTTATCATACATTGATATTACCCCATCCAGTTACTGGAATCTTACGTCACTCTCACTGTCTTTCAAATAGCATGAACACTTTACTACTTTTGGGAGCATATGGCCTATTCCCAATCAGGTGCCCATTCTTGGCTCGGAGACACGAGTATATGCTTATTATAACTCTATCTATAACACCCTTATTGTATAAAAGAAAAATATCGAATCCAAGAATAAGATGCCTCAATTGACAGTAAGAAATGTGGACAACGGATATCCTACCGGTATCGTACTTGGTAAAAAATTATGTAACATATTTGGATGGCAGGAAAAAGTAGCCGCCCCACGTCCTGAGATACCAGTATCTGAGAATTTCAGAGATGCCAATTAGGTTAGGCCTTAAATATCATATTAAGAAGCAAGATTGCATTAAGCAAAACGTTATGTTCAGCCAGAAGGTGATGTCGAGTTGTCGGGCACTCAGGAGTGCACGCGAAAAGTGAGCTTTCAAGAATGAGAGGATTGTGGCGTCCAAGCCACAGCATCGGCAGAGGTATCGTAACAGTACTCGTACAGTACGAAGGGATTCGCGAATTTTGTGTAACCTATGATAATATGTTTGGAACTGGCCGTGCTTCTACGGCAAGCACTCTTGGGGGACCTGACAGGAACTTTAGCTATCAGAGCTTCTTCTTTGTCCTCTAAAAAGGCATGCCGAATCGATTCTTTCGTTTCGCACGAGGTGAGTAAGTTTATTCGGTCTTCCGCCCCCACACCCGAGTGTTAGACTTATCCTTTTATCTCGTTTGTCGTTACAGTAAAACTGGTATGGTAAACTACTCGCTTAGAAGAGAGGAGGGTACCGTAGTGTACTCGTGCGTCCGAACCAAGAATGGGCAGACGCACAACAACTCGCTCACCTGGGGACTTTTGCGGCTCAAATCACGTGTTAATTTACATGCCACGATGCAACACGGAAATAAACTCATTGAGCCCCACTTCTTCCACCTAAACCACCATCAGCATACCCGCAATTATCTTATCCCCCGCAACCCAAAATGTTAAAAGATGCGGGCGGAAAGCTTGTCATGCGAAGTCCACCTCCCTAATCCTCGTGGACCTGGCGCCTTCAGAAAGAACAAATAATCCGGCATTCATTCGAAAGAGGGATGCGGTAGAGGAGTTCCACGGAAATTTTAATTTTTGGCGACGCAGATGGGTTCGCATACGGATTGAACAAAGTTGATGGTTGGTCCCCCGACGGAAGCAGTGAAGGAGTGGGGGGGTCGGCGGCCGGAGCCGGAGATGAGGATGCAGGAGCGGGCCTATAAGCACTTCAAGAGGACAAGTTGTTGTTGGTCAGTGAGGGGCTCTCCGCTGCCGCTGCAATCACCATCAGGGATATTTTAGATGCCGGTCATGGCTCTTTGCGAGAAGAAAGATATCTCTCAGTATGTCAATACTTTGATGATATGCACACCGTCTCGTTTGTCGAGCGGGGCTTACCATATAAGCTTCACGACACCGAGACCGAACACCTTTATCTAGCGGAAGGAGTATTCTGCGCAGCTGGGCAGACAGATTGAAAGCGGTTATCGTGTACGCGAGGGGGCTGCCGGCGATATAGATACGAAGAGGGTGAGGTTGAGCGGTGAAGGTACGGCACAGGAGGTAATGATGAAGACATGGCCGGGGTAGGGGCGCAGGGGGAAGGTGGGCATCAGCAAGCAGTGAGATCTGCGCGTGGTCTTGGAGAGATTCTAAGGAGCGCTATAAAATAGACACATAAGGTTCTACGGGGGGTTGCGGCCGGAGAGGTTGATACTAGTGAGGTTTGCGGATGGGAATAGGAATTGGTGGTAGCTTGGTATCTCTCCCGCTCCCCCTTCGTTTAGCATCAAGCAGTTAACAAGTTTCTAGTTAATGATGTCGACTCTCCGGGTATCCCACATGAAGGGCACCACGAAACATCCGCCACCCCCTTGCACCCGCGTAATACCCATTTCAACAGCCCCCCTCGACCCCTGTAGCAGAAGTATTAGCACCAGCGGCGGGCGGAAATACTTCTACATCCTCTCGACAGCCACCGTTCTAAAGCATAGCCTCAATATACGGTCACGCAGAGGCGTAGAGGTCAATTGAGACCTTCCACATGTTCCCACATAGAAATAAAGAAGGTGGAGTATTTGAATTGGAGGTCCTCTCGTGGGGGTGGGCGCGCGGCCACGGCCCTTAGAGGCGGCGGCATATGGAGGAGCGCTACTGGCGGCCAGAATGGGATCGCAATATCCGGTCATGCTAGGAGCTTCGGAGGTGACCGGCATGCTCTCGCCGATGGAACGAAGGAAAATTCTAAGCCCGTAAAGGTACTCGAGGGGCCAGTCACAGAAATCACCGGTACCGCGCTCTCCCCTCAGGGCCCTCGCTATTATTATTATGAACGGCTGAATGGAGTGGAAGTAGGACAATAAAGAGGAAGAAATAGAAGTGTATTTTGTATTGTCGTTGAAGCCCAGCTTAACCTTTGAATCTTCCGGCACCGTTGCGGTTTAAATAGAAAACATAAAGCTGCTCTCCACATACAAATAAAGAAATTTTCATGGACATTCCCGATATCCGACATGCCCCACAAGATACATCCTCGGAACATGCTCCATTACCGAGATCCGAGTTTCCCAAGGTTCCTTCCTCTGCCTGCAGATTCTAAGAGCCGTGAACAGACCGAGAACCTCCGAGTGTTGCCGGCACACAACCTTCTACTATCACTAGTCTCAAACAACATGAAACACAAGAAAAACATAACGAAAAATACACTAGGAGTATAACAAGAAAGATTTCTGACCGAGGAACTTGCAGTAGTCCATGTGAGTACCGGTGATTTTCAACAGCTATGACGGGTCAAGGGAAGCAGGACACTTTGAGGAGACATGTGTTTACGTTTCCCCCCGCTTTATATGGCCGGCTATCTAATAAACGGGGACCCGTTTTCTGGGAGTCCATTTGCGCGGTTGTGCGATTTACCGGGTTTCGCTCACATATGGGATTTTGGGGGTGGGCTGCGGCGATAAGCAGGGCGGGGAATGAAACTGACATCATAGCTATTGGACATAAGGCCATGGGAGATAGCATTGTGAGATACAGTCTTCACCTGACCGAAGAATTTATGGTGAAAACCTTTGTAGAAACATAGTACTTGTATATAACTACTCACAAAAACAATCAGCAGTAATTGTAACCCTCCATTCACTCCACTTTGGGCGCATAAGACTCACTAGTATTATCTTGATTATCCGCTTTCCCGTGTGCCCCGATACAGCGCTGAATCAACAATGATGGCTTCGAGTGAACTGGGGGAAGCGCGCGAAGATTCTTGGACCCCACTACCGCAAAACCCAATTAATTGCCGATATCCCGGTTATGGTGCTACAACCCCAAGGAGAGTATGATAAGTCGGAGATGACAAGGCTCCGTCATGGCAGACATAGCAAAGAAATCGGGAAAATATGCGGCCCACTCCACTGGCCATGCCCTCCATCGTGCATGGGGCGCCGCAGTGCCTCGAAAGTGGTTCATGATATTGCAGGCAGTTTGTCTAGACGAGGGGGAACAGGAGGTCTACCGGCACGGGATACCCTGGGAATCTCTATGGGGACACTGGCGGGGCGTGCGGGACTAGCAACATTGACGAACCCGAAGCCATGAGTGGCGGGCGAACTGGTGGAGTGTAGTACAAGTTACGGAGAAAGTGTCGGAAATCGAGATACTATTCCCAGAGACAGGGTGTGCGTATGGCTAGTAGGCGGTTGTCCTGTAGGCTACAAACCGGAATAAAACACTGGGAAACGCAGAACCCCGCGTATGCTGTGCCATACAAGGCGAAGGGCCGATGTCACCGGCAGAGGCAGGTTTTACGTGCACAGCAGCCATACTTTCACACCATTATGACACCCCCTCTACTCAATCGATCAAACCCGACATTTATTGCATATCCGAGAGAATTCCTTCGATTTTTCGTTCGAGGTTCTCACAAATAAACAATTCGTTTTGTAGGATGCTTATTGATTTCAGAGTAAAAGCGTGATAGCCTCTTAGAGCTTTTTTATGGGAAATTGTGGTTTTCTTGCCGTTTTAGAACACCAATTGAATAATTTCAAAGGCCGCTAAAAAATTGATCTATCTCCGGTGACCCTAAGCTTTTCTCGGGTGAAGGTTGGCATAGTTCTGAAGCTCGTACCCGTATATCTTTGTACTCATTGCGCAATCGGGGAAGGAAATTGGACTACTTCAACTCGCCTACACTATCGGCGACTCCTATCCCTACCCCCGTACACAGTCCACGCAGAGTACGAGAAAACGAAAGCGTGGAGGGGCATGAAAAAGTTCTTAGACCAGACAACAGCGCAACTCTATCGACTGTTAACAAGCTAGCTATGTTATTGAAGGAGTGATGCCCGTCTAGCAAGTTATGTAGCATAGTTGAAAATCAGGCAACTCAGTAAACCTAAAACCCCTTGAGCGGGCTCGTGAGGGACAGGATAAAACTTAGAGAGAAGAAAAAGCTGAATGCTTTGGAGACGGCCAAGAGGCTGAAGGCGTTACGAGGGAAGCGATCCCAGCTCGAAAGGAGTAGCCGAGTGGAAGAGGAAGCGGTAGTAGATGAGCTAAACCTTCGTAGATCATTAATCCAATCAATATTCTGCTGTTTGTCTCACGGAAAAACGAAGACTGGGAGATGGTAAGGAAGGGCTTGTTGAAAGAGCAATGAGGTATGCGATGTGGGAAAGAGGGCTGAATGCCGAGAAGCGGTTCGGGAAAGTGGTGGTAGTGCGATGACGCCAAGTGGGAGTGACCGTTGTATATATGCACTGAGTAAAGCACCGTATATTTCATGCACGAGGTCGGGGTAGCTGGAGTTCGATTAAAATAATAGGGCAATTAGACGGATAGTCTTCAATTTACACAGATGTATGATAGAAGTTCCCAAATTGGCAGCGTGCTCTATGATAGCGTATCCGAGACCACCGGTATGATATCACGCCAGAAGTGCGGGTTAAGCTTGCAAAAAAATCCGCCTCTCCCCCACTTAAAACAGCTTAGCTAATCTTCGTGGGGGCTGACTGCTATTGGACTTCGTGTAACCTCCCGATTCATGGCGTGCCGGTATTGCACTGCTGCATGCACACATTTCCTCTCTGCTATGCCGAAGGACACCTGCTCCAACCGCGCGATCACACAAACTATTGTTCTGTACTCGAGTAAATTAAGTGCTCTAGCCTTATTGCTTGTTAAATTACCGGTACACTATCCACCATAGTAATTGGGCCTCGCGCATTACCTTGGATGTCCAAAATTCTATCTTCAATAGAGCTGAGTAGGATGTGTGTTGCCACATGTCATTTTCTGGCCATTTACCGACACCCTGGATTAATCACCGTATGCCAGCCACCTCCAATACCACCTGTCTCATTCCCTTTGGCAGTTCCCACGGCTGGGCCGACTGCGCTTACGCGCCCAGAAAATAGTCTACTCCCTTTCATGGGCCTCACGAAATTATGATTGATACACGGGAGGCGTGTCATGTCTCCGATTTTCACTGTTTCATGCGCGGGCTCTGGTTTTCGGAGCTCGATCGATTTGGGGGTAAGATTGTGCGCTGGTTTAACCTCGCTGATGGGATAGCCTGCTGTTCCGGGAGCGGGGGTGCTGTGTCATATGTTGTCGGCGTATGGCGCCCTCCCAGGAGCGGCTGAATTCTATTCGTGTAGCGGCATGGTTGGTTACACAAGTATGCTCAAATTTTTACACCTCGCAGTTCCAACCAATCGAGTACCGGTACTCAAAAATGTATTCCAGAATGCACAGCTACTGCACTAGGTACTCGAACTGTGCTCGCGCTCGTGGTATGCAGGAAAATCCTCTTCAGTCCGGAGATTGTTGTCAACTTATCATCTCATGTAGGCTCTTCTGAGGCGTAAAATGGCATGCATCAAATGATGATTATTGTCCAAAGCCAACACTTCCCAGACTATTATACGAGGAAGCTGGCTGCAGGGTTAGGGTACCGTATTCATCACTTTTCTTGAGCGTCTCCCCCGCCAGCCTGCTAGCCCAACACTTCCAGGTTGCTCATACTGAACTTTCACCATTCTTACCATCACGAAATGCTGTCTCTCTAATCCTCACCCCTCACCCCTACGCTAAACCCTGAGGCTCCCCTGAAGTGAAATAGCCAGACCCGGAACCGGGATTACATGCCGAAGCTACCCCAAAAGTAGAGAATTATTCATCTCCATATTCAAGGTTAGGTCCTCGGCAACCCGTTCTATGGTACCATATATCGTGGTATTGACATGTCAGCGCGTGCGAAACGATTTTGAAAAGCCTCGGTTGGCGAGATCGTCCTCCTTTCCCATTTCAGATACGCTAGCGACATCTCGTTAATTACTGCTCTTTCCTACCAAACCTTTGAAAACGGCCTTACAGTAAGCTGAGGACTAGAGTATAGGATGGACCAGTAGGCTCCCCTTCCCTCCAATGTCTGTGATTTCAAAAACAATAAGCACGCGCCTAATATCCTTCTCAGAGGAATCCAGTGCGATACTAGGGGAGACTTCAGCGCAAACTCCGGGGATTGTAACGTTTTCGGAAGTAATAACAACAATAACGTAAACGCGGGCTACCTGAACAATGGCGAAAATCACGGAACAATTTATCAAGGATGTATGTTTGGAGCTGGGGAGAGAGGTATTATCAGCTTTCCCTCGCGATTTCCGGCAAAGATCTAATGCACTATTGCAACTAGAACAACCACCCAGGCCATATCGTATAATTCCCTACGGTAGAAATAACAAGTTCACTGGCCGCAAGCATCTAATTGAGTCGCTGAGGAGGTATTCTGAGGGTAATGGGCACAACCGGATCGCGCTTCATGGATTAGGCGGTTCTGGGTATGTATTCATGATCGCCATTTTAGGAGCCTACTAACCTCATTTAGAAAGACCCAGATTGCCCTCGAATACCTCTATCGGCGCGCAAGCGAGAGCGAATGTGATGTTTTCTGGGTGCACGGGAGTGGCCTACAAAAATTTAGCGACGACTTTAGAGCGATAGCACAACATGTTCGGATTCCACCACCCAGCGCCGAGCCGGACGAAGAGGGACTCCTGTTAAATGTCAAGAGGTGGTTTGAAGGTCCATCCAGTGGCGATTGGATGCTGGTTATTGACAATGCCGACAATGAGGAGGACTTTATGGGCAACGGCGGTCGCATTTCCAAATTTGTGCCACAAGGGTCTCGGGGTACCTTGATACTCACCACTAGATCAACCCAGGTTGCATTACGAGAGCGTTGTGAAATGATTGAGGTCAGAAAAATGGCGGAGAATGATGCCCAGGAATTGCTTTTGAAACTCTTGGGTAACTTGAACTGCTCGAGAGATGAAGAAAAAGAAGCGATCACAATGATCCTGAAATCTATACATCACATCCCACTGGCTATCATAGGCGCGGCAGCCTTCATGACAGAAACCCAGACACCGCCTTCTACTTACTGGTCCATTTTTCGGGGAAGCGACGAGCACGCCAAGAGGCTTCTTTCACGGCCGTTTTGCGATATCCAGCGCGAGACCGACATTACTGAGAGCACCCTCACTACGTATTTCATCACCTTTGACCGAATTACAAGGGGGATGCCCCTAGCGGCGAAGCTTTTGCATTTAATCGCCTTCTTCGATCGTCAGAACATACCAGAAGAGCTATTGCGCCAAAGCGGTTTGGAAGGGATAGACGATCAAATCCAGTTTCGTGAGGCAATTGGAAAACTATTGGGATTTTCGCTAGTTACGGCCATCGCACATGAGGACAAGACATTTTACGAGCTACATCGATTGGTGCAACTATCTTTGCAAGTGTATTTACCAGTAGAAGAGTTAAGTCGATGGAGGGCCAACGCACTGAAAGTGGTTTCAAGGGTTTTCCCTCGGCATTGGACCACGTGGAAGGATGTTAGCTCTGCATACATTCCTCAAGCACTTGAAGTAACCAACAATTCAACGGATCCCATTGCCGAAGAGCTTAGTTTTCGCCTGGGAGAGTACTTTCATGATGTGGGTTCATACAATAACGCAGAAACTCAATTCCGTCGATGTATTGCACTTCGGGAGGAGAGCAAAGAGCATGACTGGGATGAGGAGGGACCGAGGAGAGTTCTATTCCTGGGTTTGATATGCATACATCAAGGAAAGGCAAATGTAGCCGAGGACATGCTTCGGAGGTTATTAGAGCATATTGGGAAATCATTGGACCCAAATCATCTAATCGTCCAGGACGCAATTCGACACTTGGGTTCGGCGCTAGCAGACCAAGGAAAGTACGAGGAATCGCAGAAGATGTATTGGCGTGTACTGGAGGGGGACGAGAAGATTCATGGACCAGACCACCCAAGCACGCTAACAAGTGTCGACGGCCTGGCTCTGGTGCTAAAAGACCAAGGAAAGTCCGACGAATCGGAGAAGATGCATCGGCGTGCACTGAAGGGG
>LN891081.1:0-36634 GCA_900010015.1 Tuber aestivum
TGTACGAACTGGAAGGCGGCAAAGGAGCGGGGATGTCTGGCTGCGAAGGTGCGTGGGTTACCGTACCACACTCCATCAACTTGCACGGGGGAGTCGATGTCTTCAACCGGGATGTCTAGGACATAGCCGGGAGGGGGGCGGTATTTGGCTCCAGGGGGAGCAGGAGGAGGGGGGGGCGGCGGCGGGCGTCCTGTCTGTTTGGGAGGGGGGGGAGGAGGAGGGCCCAGCGGGGCGGCTAAGGGGCGGGCGGCTGATGCTGTGACCCTCAGAGAGAGGTCACGGACGGAAGCTTCTAGTGCAGGGAAGGAGGGAGGATCCTTGGGAGCAGCCGTGGAGGACTGTTCGAGGGCCTCTAGTCTTTGGATGATGCTGCCAATCCCGGACAAGGCAGTGCAGACAAGCGGCAAGAGGATGACTTCGCCAGCAGACAGGTGCTGAAGCTGAGCGTCAGTGGGGGGGGGAATCGGGGGGGCTGCCTGTCCTATGTGACGGAGAGTGCGGGCTAGTTCATCCCTTATCAGGGTGAGGTTGTCGGGGAGAGAGGGGGTAGGAGCCCTTGACTCGTAGGGCGAGGCACGACTGGAGGCTCGGGAGCCAGACCTTGAAGGGCCCAGACCAGGCCCCTCCATAGTGAAGGGGGCTGTGCGGGGTAGTGAGGGGGCTGTGCACTTAGAGACTGAAGCCTAAGTGAGGGAGGAATTAGGTGTGTGGAGATGGTTGCCACGCAAAACCCTGGAGTTTTGCCTGGCCGAATGCGGTAATGTTTTTAAGCGAGAGGAAAGTAGAGGGCGCGGAGCGTGGTCTGAAAGCTAAGGAGGCACCTCGATATTTATATTCCGCATCTGGGTGGTTGCGGGCTACATCTATCTATCACCAAACAATGTACCGTTCCTAATTCTTATCCTTTACTATCGTACGGGGATCCCGTTTGACCCTGACATATTGTGTGTCTTTGCTCAGACTACGGTCTCCATGCATTGTCATGTTTTCCGCGAGGGCGTTCGAAACCTCTCCGGCGAAAATGCATGATTCCTTCGTCTCGGAGGTTTAGGTATGAGCGAGTAGTCTTACCACGAGCCAACTCACCATCCTCCTTACTCTGACTGGAGTGATCAGCTCAGTCGAGAGTCTTATCAAATGCCTCGTTGTCTTCACAACTTGACTGCATTGACTTTGAGGACTTTCCACTACGATCGGACTAGTCAACGTCGTGGGAAAGGTCCTCATCCACAGATAGGCCTCCGGTTGGCTCTATACTGTGCGAGCACTTGACTCGGCTCCATGCCTCGTCCTTACGGGCACGTCCCAATAACTCATTGGACTGTTGGCAATTTCGTCCCAACACTTTCTGTCCATGTCCGAGGTGGTCAACCTCGCTTAGCTCGTAGCTCCACGGTTACCTGTCCCATTGACTCCATTCCACTTTTCAGACACGGCCTGAGGTCCCCTCTTATATATCCTGCGAACAGCTTCTGGTCGGACAGACGGCGATGACGCATACAGTGCTATGAAGCATGCCTTATTTTCACCGGTTTATACTGTCGGGACAGCAAATTCCGGCGATACTATTACTGCGCGCAGGGCCAACGTCAGGGCCAGAGGGGGGTGTTGGCTATGAAATCTTCGCGGTTTTCAGGAGGTCTGTACGCGGGGAAGAGGTGAGTATTCATATGTGTAACACTAGCTCCCTCCTCGTGGACCTCGTCTCGAGTCTTTTGTTTCTATCTTCTAACCTGGTACATTATTAAATTCTTTTTTTGGAACTTGGTGCAAGTAGGGTAAAAATCTTCCACGCGTTTACTTGGCCACGCGAAGGAAAACCTTTTTTCACCATTCTACCTTGGTCGTGGCATTTCCGGGTTGTCTCTATGAAACTCCTCCACCAACTCTTGAGCATGCTGTAAATGCTCGGGTGGTTCCCAAGTATTCTCGTCTTCAGAACACCCTTTCCATTTCACAAAGTACTTGAGTTCGAGGATCCGCTTATTGCGACCACGGACTCTTCTGGTGCAGGAGAGGATTTCGCTTTTCACAATCTTCTCTATTTCCCACTTGAGATCGCCTTCGCTCTCTTCTGGGCCCCTTGGGGCCTGTTCCCGTTCTGGTCGAGCTGACAAGCGGCAGGGCTCGAGTAGCGATACATGGAATACGGGGTGGATTTTCCATCGTTCCGATATCTCTAACTTAAAAGCGCGGTCGCCTCGTTTTTCGAGAACTTTGAACGGTCCGTAAAGCTTTGGGCTTAGTTTCTTGAAGGGTCGTTTTGTACAGATATCTTTTGCATTGAGCATGACTCGATCACCAACCTGAATGTCTGGTTGTTTTGGTGCTTTTTTATCGTAGTACTTGGACATCAATTCCCTCGTTTCTTGTAACGTTTCCCGTGCTTGTTGGTGTATGGTTTTCATCCAGTGAGCATAAGTGGTTGCTCCAGGGTTGCGAGCTTCGTGCTCGGTTATCGATTCAGTCTGTGGATGGAATCCATAGTTCACGCAGAACGGTGTTAATCTATGCGCCGAGGTGACTGAATTATTGTAGGCGTGTTCGGCTAAGGGCAACAGGGAATACCAGTCGTCTTGATCATAGTTGACAAAAGTTCTTAGGTAACCTTCCAGGACTTGGTTGGTCCTTTCGGTTTGTTCGTTAGTCTGAGGGTGGTAAGCTGTTGACATCTTTCGCTTAATGCCTAGTAGAGTGCAGAGGGATTTCCAGAATTCTCCTGCGAATTTGGCATCCATTTCCGAGATGATCTCGGTTGGGAGTCTATGCAATTTCCAAACTTCTTTTAAGAAGGCCGTGGCCACGTCTTTAGTGGTCGCGGTGGTAGGTAAGGGGACGAAGTGGGCCATTTTGGTGAACCTGTTGACTACTACCATGATCTGGGTACTTCCGCTGGATTCTGGGAGTTGGGTAATGAAGTCAGCTGAAATTGAAGTCCATGCGGCGCAGGGAATTCCTAAAGGTTGAAGGAACCCGTAGCGCGCATGTCGCGGTGACTTGCTATGTTGACAATCGTCGCAAGAGCGAACGTAATCGTTTACCCAGTTGGTAATCCCTTTCCAGTAGAAATCTCTGGTTATGATTTCCAGAGTTTTCTCTTGTCCGAAGTGTCCGGCTACCTTAGAGTCATGGCAGCTTTTAGTGATCATGGTTTGTATAGGTTCTGAGGCTGGGATGAATAGTCGGTTCTTGAAGTATATAGGACCTTTATCCAGTTTCCAATGTTTTGGTCCTTCCTTATCCTGTGTTTTTAGGCCTTCTAGTTCTGTTTTCCAAGATGTCCAATCTTGGTCATCAGTGCCGGCATCTCGAACGGTTTGGAGGAATTCTTCATTGAATTCCTTAGGTGTTGTGTTGATGACCACTCGGGTAGCCATCACGATAGACTTCTCGTGGAGTAGCCAATGTCGATCAAGGTCGAGTTGGTCGAAGTGCTTGTTTTCGTCTGGGTTGTCGTAAAGGAAGCTGGTGTGTCTGGATACCTCTTCCAAGCCGGTACCAGTACTTCCAAAACCTTGGTTGCCTCGCTCAGTATCATCTAGTTCCATGCGTTCCGATAGGTCGCCTGTATGGATCTGTTCTAGAATCAGTTGTGCGATTTTACTTCCTGCTTGCACTTTGTAATCCTCTTTTCCCAAGTTATACAACAAGGCTTTTACTTCTCCACGGTAGTCTGCATCTATGACGCCAGCTTTAACATTGATCATGTGTTTGGTCGCTAGTCCACTTTTTGGAGCTATCCGACCGTATGTTCCTTCGGGAACTGCGATTGCAATTCCGGTATCCACAAGGGCTTGCCCCTTGCTTGGGATTACCGAATCTCGTAGTGCATACAGGTCGTAACCTGCTGCTTGGGCGGTACCTCGTGTAGGCAGGAGGGCATTCGGCTCTAGGCGCATTGCTCGAAATTGGTGCTGGTGGTTTGGCATGACCGGGGCTAGATCCATATTGTCGTCTTCTCCGATGACTATAGAAATTTGGATCATGTTGCAGAAGTGCTCAGGTTTGAGAATGGACTGTTCACTTTGCGCAGCTCCCTCCTCAGGACGGTACTCCGGCCGTCTGCTTAGAGCATCAGGCTTACCGCTCCTGGACTCTGGTCTATAAAGGATTTTAAAATTAAAGTCAGCCAATTTTTGCGCCCACCTAATTTGTCTGCCACTCCAAGCTTTGGTTGTTAGGAAATACTGCAGGTTCTGGTGGTTGGTATAAACCGTAATTGGTCTGTCAGTTCCCATGAGGTAATGTCACCATTCTTGGAACGCTTCCACTATTGCAATTAATTCCTTGTCGTGAATATAGTAGTTTCATTCCGCCGGGTTCAACTTTCTTGAGTGGAAAGCAACTGGGTGTAATCTTTTTTCGATGAATTGCGAAAGGACAAATCCAAGTGCGAAGTCACTAGCATCTGTTTCCACTACCGTCTCGTGATATGAGTCGAAGTGGCATAGGATTGGTGCTGTGCCAAATTTTTCTTTTAGCAATACAAAAGAGGCATCAGCCTCACTGTTCCATTTCAAAGCCTTCGGATTTCCTTTTAGTAATTCCGTTATGGGTTTGCAAATCGCGGAAAAGCTTTTGATAAATCTCCGGTAAAAATTTGCAAATCCCATAAATACCTGAATTCCTTAGACTGTCACAAACTGTGACTAAGCAAGGCAGATTTCACATAGCTCGGATTTCCGAGTTATAAGTCTATTGGGATTTCACATGACGCACACTAGTGCGCCATAGGTTATTATGTTTACCTGTTCGTGACTCACAGTTGTGAGTCATACGATGTTATGATTTTCGTACATGACTCAGACTTATGAGTCATGGGTTTCACTCAGGTGACGCGAGTTGCGCACCTGGTTTGGTTATTATATTTTAATTGGTTTAGGCATGTTACCCAGCGACTCATAGGAGTCGTCTGATGGATTTCATATGACTCACGATTATGAGTCACAGGGTTCGCGTGACACGAGATATGAGTCACGCCAGGTGAAGAGTGACTATATAAAGGATCACTAGGACCCTGAGTATGAGCTCTTCACACGTTCTTCTTGTTTATTTCCTACCTTCAAGTTATTATCAATAAAACCTACCTTTACGCTCTTTAAAGATCTATTCTAAGAAACCCGAGAATTGTCTTTCCTCTCAAACGAGAAAACTATTTCTCCTCCGACATCGAACGACTAGTCCTAATCAAGGACTAAGAAGAATAAGAAGATAGGCGCGAATACGATAGTAGTCAAAGGACTGGACTATCGGGTTCGCGGAGGCGCAGGCCAGAGAGCTAACACCTTACAGAGAAGTATCGTTACCTGTCGCGAGGTCCTACTCGGTACGATTCTTAACATTACAATGTGTCTACAACGTGACACTTAACGATTACACCACGGATCCTTTCAACAGACATCATGAGGGAGACATAGACGTCCAAGACGACAGTCTAGGACTAGGAGGGTTACAAGAAGCACTTAGCGAAGCAAGCCGACACTCAGTAAGATCAACAAGTCCTGTCACCCCAGAACCAATCACTCCACCCATACCAGAAGAAACTCCAGACATACCAATACCAGAAAGAATGTGACGACCAGCACCGCCACCAGGACCGCCACCAGCGGGACCAGCCCTGTTCACTCGTGAAGAAGTGCAACAGATGATACGAGAAGAATTCCGAAACAAGGATCAGAAACCGAAAGTCAAAACACCACCAAGATACGATGGAGAAAGAAGCAAATTACGGGGATTTATGGTCCAACTCCTCACATACTTCAATGCAGTAGGATGGAACCAAGAGCACGATGACGACAAAATATATTACACCTTGACACTACTTGAAGGAGCAGCCCTATAGTCGGTTACTCCTATAGTGCTCAGTCAGACACCAGTACCATGGACCACATGGGATAGTTTCAAGACTATATTCGAAGCCCAGTTTATGAATATTGAACTGAGCCAATCAGCACAGAACAAATTGGAAGATATCAGAGAAGGGACAAAGAATGTCACCGATTACTGGTACGAGTTCAGACTTCTCCAGTTTGACGCCGAATGCAATGAAGCAACAGCAATGAGGTGGTTCATGAAAGGTCTGAAGAGAACCTATCAAGAAGCATGGAGGTATAGCGAGGAGAAATTCACAACTACGGAAGCCATGGCCAACTGGGCCACTCGAAAGGAAATCCAATTTGGGCAACTAGACTGGATACAAAAGACTCAACCAGCCTCAACCCAGTCTAACCAAACATACACCAGAAACCAAAACACCGCTAGGAACCAGAATGGGACCTATAGGACTACGACGCAAGGAGGCGATGCAATGGACCTGGACGCAACAAGAAGAAGACCATCGCTCAACCTCGGAAGAGACGAATACCTTAGGAGATGAAACAACAATCTGTGCCTAAGATGTGGAATAGCAGGGCACATGATTAAGGATTGCAGACGGCTGGCCAACCCAAGTCAAGGAAGAAGCCAACAGAACACCAGGCCAAGCACCAGATTCCAACCCCGCAGTAATATTAGGGAAATCGATATCGAAGATGAATACGAAACGGTGGCAAAAGATGAAGGTCTCTAGCAATAGATGGTCTGCGGGACCCTCCGAAAGACAAACCCATCTCGACGGCCAACTACTACACTCTTTTAAGTCAGAAAAACAATAACAATAATGATCATATCATGATCGAAACTACAATATATAACGACAAAAAACAAGCAATCAGGATACATGCAATGCTCGACTCAGGAGCAATGGAAGACTTCATTGACGAAGAAGTCTGCAAGAAATACCAGTTAAGGACCAAGAAAACGAAGAAAGAAAGGCAGATTTACCTCGCAGATGGAAAACCCAGTGATATGGGGCCAATTACCCATATGACGCAAGTACCTATGAACATTGGAAATCATAGGGAAGTGGCAACCTTCTAAGTGGCGAATCTGCAACACCATGAGATAATCCTAGGGATGCCATGGTTACGATAATACAACCCTACCATCAGTTGGGAAGAAGGAAAGGTTGCGTTTACCAGCTAACGATGTACGACATGGTGTCTCAACAGCTCGCCGGTAATATACGCAACACCAGAAGAAGAAGCAATCCAAGAGAACCTAGACGCGAGGTTCAATCAAGTTCAACCAAGGAAGAATCCAAGGATTAAAGTCAAGAAGCTAAGCCAAGAAGCAAAGATACCCACAAGAGGATCCGCACGGGCAGCAGGACACGACCGGTATGCCAGCGAAGAAATTAAGATCCCAGCCAATGGGCAGGTAATTATTCCAACAGGTATAACCATTGAGTTACCTCAAGGAACCTGTGGGCGTATAGCACCACGCAGCGGTCTCGCAGTCAAACACAGACTCACTACCAATGCTGGAGTAATAGACGCCGGTTATACAGGTGAATTGAAGGTGGTCATAGTCAACCAGGACAACAAAGACTATATGGTGAAAAGAGGCGATAAGATCGCGCAACTGATTATCGAAAAAATCAATGAAGAGGAGCTCCAAGAAGTGGAGAACCTGACCAAAACCACCAGAGGAACCAAAGGGTTCGGCAGCACAGACCAGAAGAGGCCGCCACCAGAGAACGTACCAAGGATTGAGATCAACAGGATATCGGCACAAGCTTTCGGGAAATTCTATCGCAAGGGAGAAACGGCAGGGATTCTCAAATGGAATTATCAAAACCAAGGAACAAGCCTAGCAAAGATCAATATCAGTACAGAGCTAGCCATAAGAAGTCGATCTCAGACCAAGGACAAAAAACTAGACCGATTGGTACCCAAGGAATACCATCAACATCTAGACTTGTTCCAAGAAAAGGAATCAACCAAGTTACCTCCCCACAGGCCAGATGTGGATTTGGAAATCAATTTCGAAGAAGCTAGCAAAGGACTACCTCAGAAGAGAATATACCTGCTAGGAGAAATAGAACTCGAGGAACTAAGGAAATACATTCCACAGAACTTGGAAAGAGGATCAATTCAGCCATCCTACGCCAACGGAGGATCACCCATCCTGTTTATCAAAAAGAAAGATGGAAAACTAAGGTTATGCATTGATTACCGAGTACTCAATCACATAACAAAAAAGGATAGATATCCCCTACCTCTAATAGGAGAAGCATTGGATCGACTGGCGTCAGCCAAATACTTCACCAAACTGGACATCCGGGATGCCTATCACAACGTCAGGATCAAGAAAGGAGATGAATGGAAAACAACATTCGCAACGAAATACGGGACCTACCAATACTTGGTTATGCCATTCGGGCTAACAAATGCACCCGCCTCGTTCCAACGATGGATCAACAAAGTACTCCCCAAATACCTGGATATATGTTGCATCGTCTACCTGGACGATGTACTAATATACTCCAAAGATATGGAACAACACCAAAAGGACGTCAGCAACATAATGGCCGACATCAAAGAATCAGGAATGAGGTGCAAACCCAGCAAATGCGAATTCCACAAAAAGGAAACCGAATATCTAGGATTCATCATCAATGGAGAAGGGGTACAGATGGACCCAGTTAAAACCAAAGCCATATGGGAATGGGAATACCCAAAGAACAAAACGGATATCCAATGTTTCATGGGATTCTGCAACTTCTATCGAAGGTTCATAGAAGGTTTTAGCCGAACCGCTAAACCATTACATAACTTAACAAAAAAGGATGTCAAATGGGAATCGGGCACCAAAGAAAGAGAAGCGTTCGACGAACTCGGGACCAAGATTACCAAAGGACCAATACTGGTACATTTCGACCCAACGAAGGAAACAATGATCGAAACAGAGGCTGCGAAATATGTATGCTTAGGCATACTCTCTCAAAAATGCGAAGACAGCAAATGGAGACCAGTGGCTTTGCGATCCAAAACAATGACCCTAGCGGAATGCAACTACGACGTCCACGACAAAGAACTATTAGCGATAGTTCAAGCACTAAAGGAATGGAGAAGATATATGCAAAACAACCAGGCACCAGTCAAAATACTCACAGACTACAAAAACTTGGTACCATTCATGACCACGAAGGAGCTAAACGGACAACAAATAAGGTGGATGGAGAAACTCAGCACCTACAACTTGAAGGTCGAATATTGCCCTGAAAAAGAGGAAGGAAAACTAGACGCCTTGACGAGACGATCAGCGGACAAACCAAAAGATTTGGAAGATAAGAGAATCAAACTGAAACAACAAATACTGTTACCAAAAGAAAAATATTTTCAATCAGAGGACGAAGACAGTGGATATGAGTCCCTGAACGAAATCAACATACAAACAATATTGGAAGAAGATATCAAGGAAGAAAGTTCGCAAGACGAGGAAATCCAAGCCCTCAGGAAAAAACTGGTACAAGGAATCAAGGAAGCCAAGGGGGTAGCCTTAGCATTGTGTCAATAGAAAGACGACTATCTATGGTATGACGGAAAAATCTGGATACCAAACAAAGAAGAGTTACGCACGGAAATCATACAACACCATCACGACCCTCCACATGCCGGGCATGGAGGAACCGCCAAAGTTACCGGATTCATCAACCGAAGATATTACTGGCCCAAGATAAGAAAAGATATCAAACGATATGTCAAGAATTGCGACATATGCCAAAGAATCAAAGTGGTACGACATGGACCTTACAGATTACTCAAATCAAGCGAAGCCCCAGAAAAACCATGGAAGTCTATATCATTAGACTTTATAATGAAATTACCCAAGTCAAACGATCATGACGCCATACTAGTGGTAGTAGATCGCCTGACCAAAATGAGTCACTTCATACCATGTAAAATGGATATGACGGCACGGCAGTTTGCAACCATATTCCTAAAAGAAATATACCGCCTACACGGATTACTGAAAGACATCATTAGTGACAGGGGATCTCTATTTACTTCTGAAGTCTGGAAAGAAACAACGGAAAAACTAGGAATCAAACGACGAATGAGCACAGCCTTCCACCTCCAGATGGATGGACAAACGGAAAGAATCAACGGCATATTAGAACAATATCTCGGCACATACGTCAACTACCAACAAGATGATTGGTACGACTGGCTACCGCTAGCCGAATTCGCCTACAACAACGGAAAACAAGAAACAATCAAGACGACCCCTTTCTTCGCAAATTATGGCACACATCCAGAATACAAAATCATAGGTCATATGCTTCAAGGAAAGATAACGGATAAAAAGGATATGAGTCAACTATACGACACCTTGCGAAACGAAATGGTTGCAGCACAATTACGACAGAAAGAAAACTACGATCGCCACAGAAAACCCGATCCAAACCTAAAATCAGGAGACATGTTTTGGTTACTACCATGCAACATCCGAACCACAGGACCAACAAAAAAACTGGATTACAAGAAAATAGGACCATTCGAGATATTGGCAAGAATAGGAAGCCGTGCTTATAAGCTCGACCTCCTACCATCAATGAAAATACACAACACCTTCCACATCAGCCTACTCGAATCCTATCAAGACAATCCACTCCCCTCACAAGAAAAACCTCCACCACCACCTATTGAGATAGACGGTGATTCAGAATAAGAACTCGAAGAAATCGTTGACTCTCGGTTACACTACGGTCGCTTCCAGTACTGTAACGACCCTACGATATAGAGCTATGGTAACCGAAGTCTACACCCATACATAAGACCTAGAGGTCAAATGGTAGACGAGGCGGATATGCAGGCGCATATCCGAGAGATATCTGATGGTCCAGAAATCTCTAAGAACAGAAGGTACTGAAGGAATAGATGTACCTAAGTAGTGGTAATAACGTGACAATGTCTGCTCTAGCCTATGGATAGGTCAGAAGGCCGGTTGAGTTTACCCTACCTAAGGAAGTTACGTTACCCTACCCTGGAGACTGACTTCTTGTCACCATAGACATTCTTACCCTACCTTTGGGACACTATTACCCTACCTTCCGTCGGAAATGTTCTTGGAGGAATTCCGGGAAATGTTAGGATTGTTCGTTAGGCAATAACGATCAACAGGCACTTGATTGCACTTTGATTGGAAGACTACCGAAGGAGCTATAGTGCTCTGTACAAGCTGTAACTTGGTGGAATTATTCCTAACAGGTACCTGCGGCCCCAGGGTTCGCCCCGGGCATCATGGGCTAAAATGGGTGGAGTTGTCGTTTTGCTAGTTAAATGGAATCTATGAAGACCTGTCCATAACACTGTATGCGTCGCCGCCGTCCGACCAACTGGAGGCTGTTCGCAGGATATACAAGGGGGCCAAGGTGAGAAGGTCAAGTACCTTCTCCAAAAAGAATGGAGTAAAACGGACAAAACCTGACGGAGTTAGCATGAGCTATCCGGAAGGGTCCCCAGAGTAGTCCCGGGTAGTGCCGGAGACATCTGAGAAGGTTTTACGCCAATCAAGCCTACACGCGCCCCTTTGCCGTAGGCTCTTTGCGGGTTGTTTGAAGACTCTAATAGCATGATACTTATCACAGTAAGTGGTGTGTCGGGGGTAAGGGACCATGGGTAGCGCCTATGGGTCCCGCCGCCGACACAGCTCTCCAGGGGAGCGTCGTAGAACCCCTAAGTTCGCAATCAAGAAAGATAGAACTGAGCTGGAAGACCGCTGATGTCTATGAGTGCTTGCATAGGTTATAGCATGTGGGAAGAGAGTCATTTAGTTAGCTTACCTAAGGGTCTCGACAGTCAGCCACTGACGAGACACCGATGCGCAGAGGTTTTCACTCCGGCAGGTCTATTGGTAAACACCTTGCAGGAACTGATGTGCATACAGGAGATTTCTGCTAGAGTGCACTGATACCTATGGCCCTTCGGGGACATGGTAATGGTACCGGGGCAACCCTTACCGAGTCGGGCATATTCAAGTTGGTCGGGGTAACCTGATGGAGGAGTTTTTTAGTATAAGTCTGACTACTCAAAGATTATACGAGAACTCTCCTACCCCGACACAATCAACATCCACTCGAGAGACTTTAATTGAGATAAGCCTGAGCTTAACGATATTAAGTTTTACCGTTTACTTTTATTCTTTACACTTTTGCAAGAGCTGTGTTCGAGAGATTCGAAGTTTGGTGCGGTCGCATCCTTAGGAGCCATCTACCTGATGGAGCCCCCGTTACAAGTACAGAGCAAAGTGGACTGGATACTCTCCAGAACGCGATAAGACCTGGTACCCAGCCGGAAACTTCAAACACGTACAAAATGTAGTGCAATAATTGCACCGAAAATACCCCCGTAAACCAATAACCGACAGTGGAAGATGCACCCGAATCCAAATGTGTGGCCCCACCACTACGCAGAACAGACATCTACTACTGGCATCAGCCTCAGATAAAAATGGGAATGATGCCGTTGAGTTCATCACTCCAGACCAATCCAGGATGCGACGCGTTCAAACACATCACCCCGACCAGCCCGGGGTACCGCACCCCGAGCCCACACCAATCGACGAACGAAATGGAATACAACCCCGAGGACTGGATAAGTCTTAAAGACCTACTGATACCCAAAAGTCCCACTACCTAAAGGGAGCACACGAACCTGTCATGGACAGGTTGCTACGACGACGAGTGCCAAGTGCACAAAAGCGAGAAAGAAGGCTCAGAATACTGGCCTGGGAAGACGAATCCATGGCCCCCCAAGACTTCATCTCTGGGATCGCCAACGAAATCCCCAACGCCAACGCGATCCCCGACACCAACGAGATCCCCGACCCCAGAGCCAGTGGCTCTGGTACAATACATCAAACCAATTCCGAGGACGGAATTGAGGAGGAGGGGGGCGAAAAAACAAAGACAATGGGCAAAACCCAGGAAACCGAAGCAGGTTTCCTGGCAACAAGAGATGGAAGAAGAGACGGAACCCGAGACCTCGAACGAGGTCAAAATGAAGTGGTTAGCCGAGAAAACCAAAACCAGCAAGTTGCTGGAATATCAGGCGGAAAAGACAGAAGAGCTCAAGAAGGAGCTGGAAAGGACGAGGTGGAGCAACGACAATTTGATAAAGGAGTTGCAAGGAGAGAGGAATATGAGAAAGGCTCTCCAGAACGACTGGAGAAAAGAAGAAAAGGAAGTGAGGAAAACTCTGGCAAGGGTGGTCAGGGTAAATACGGGAGCGAACAGGTACTATCTGCTACCCGAAGGAAGAAGATGGGGGATAGAAGACTGAAGCCCGATGGGACTCGGGCAGAGGGAGAGGGGAGCTAATGTCACAAACTGTGACTAAGCAAGGTACATTTTACATACCTCGGATTTCCGACTTATAAGTATATTGGGATTTCACATGACGGACACTAGTGCGCCATAGGTTATTATGTTTACCTGTTCGTGACTCACAGTTGTGAGTCACATGATGTTATGATTTTGGCACATGACTCATACTTATGAGTCATGGGTTTCACTCAGGTGACGCGAGTTGCGCACCTGATTTGGTTATTATGTTTTGATTGGTTTAGGCATGTTACGCAGCAACTCATAGCAGTCGTCTGATGGATTTCATATGACTCACGATTATGAGTCACAGGGTTCGCGTGACGCGAGGTATGAGTCACGCCAGGTGAAGAGCGACTATATAAAGGATCACTAGGACCCTGAGTATGAGCTCTTCACACGTTCTTCTTGTTTATTTCCTACCTTCAAGTTATTATCAATAAAACCTACCTTTACGCTCTTTAAAGATCTATTCTAAGAAACCTGAGAATTGTCTTTCCTCTCAAACGAGAAAACTATTTCTCCTCCGACGTCGAACGACTAGTCCTAATCAAGGACTAAGAAGAATAAGAAGAGCGGCGCGAATACGATAGTAGTCAAAGGACTGGACTATAGGGTTCGTGGAGGCACAGGCTTGAGAGCTAACACCTTACAGAGAAGTATTGTTACCTGTCGCTAGGTCCTACTCGGTAGGATTCTTAACAACCTCGCAGGAACTGATGTGCATATGGGAGACTTTTACTAGAGTGCGCTGATGCCATAGGCCCTTCGGGAACATGGTAATGGTGCTGGGCAACCCTTACTGAGAAGGGCATACTCATGATGGTTGGGGTAACCTGATGGGGGAGTTTTTGGTATAAGTCTGACTACTTAAAGCTTGTACGAGAACTCTCCTACCCTGACGAAATCAACATCCTCTCGAGAGACTTTAATTGAGATAAGCCAGAGCTTAACGATATTAAGTTTTACTGTTTACTTTATTCTTTACACTTTATCAGAGTTGCGTTCGAGAGATTTGAAGTTTGGTGCGGTCGCATCCTTAGGAACCATTTACCTGAGGGAGCCCCCGTTACAGTATATCGTTAAGCAAGCTTCTCGCTTAACTCTCCTCCTGATTTATTTGATTTGACCCGATGTTAACTTATCATGGCTGCTTTAACAGTCACGATTGAAGAAGAGACGTCGAGTTCTGAGAGCAGTTTTGAGCTGGATGATAACCCATCAGAAGCTGCCCTGTTCAGAGCTTCAGTTATAGCTGACACCAGAGGAATTGGTGGAGCCAGTCCACAAATGCTTCTCAATGCATTCCCAATAGTCCTCCCCAAACAATGTCGCGATTTAATCCTTCACGATGCTGGCCTAGCCGCATTATCGTTCATGAATGACATTCCCTTTGTGAATGGAGTCTCGGAGGGCTTCACTCACAAGGACGAAGAAGGAAAGGAAATTCTGGGACCTCCTATGATCTCGGTCACCAAATTTTCTCGCAACTACGTGAACCTTATATCCTACGAGAAGTGACCTGTGAGGTCAGTAGTGCAAAAAAGGAGTTATTGCATTGGAATAAGAAGACCCAGAAGCAATTTAGGAGACAGATTGTCGAAAGTTCGGTGGAATGGATGGAAAGGCAGCAAGAAGAATTTGTGGTATTATTGAATAATCAATTCGCTATGAAGATAAGGATGGACACATTGGAGAAGGCTTGGTAGGAGGGATACCAGATTGACGAAGACAATGATGTCTTGATGATAGAGGCAGCTCCCGCATTGCCCTTGGTGACAGATAAGCCTGACAACTATTCTCAGCAACTGACACTATATGCTAAAGATGAGCGATGGTGTCCAGAACTAAGTGCGTTAGGATTATGGATCTTGGAAGATCTGAAGAAGACAGAAGATAGTGAAATACCTTCTTCATTTGTCCTCGCCACCTCACGATCGCTTTCCACCTCAGTGGTGCGAAGTCACTCGGCAAGTCCCATTGTTGGAACGCGACGAAAAGCATCACCGCGGTTGCCTCGTCAAGCAGTCAAACGACCCTTACGGTCACCCTCTCCCTCTATTACGGTAACACCAGCTCCTTTGCCGTTACCGAAACCTGATGTCCCTCCTCCTCACGCAACGCCCCGAGGATCCGCACCAACACCAGTGGCAACTCCAATCCCGACTACGTGGCCAGCAATAAACCCCGGTTCACGGCTTGCGGAACGGATTGAGAACACTGTGGAGCGATTCGAACTGACACATGCGCCTCCTCGTCCTCCCACGGCCTCATAAGGCACACCTGTTCCTGTCGCGGCTACTCCCAGCGAGACCAACCAGCCACCGATTCAAGTGCCAACGGCACTGGTTAAACCTTTGGGTAATGCCGGATATTTGGGCTTCTCTGGTTTTGGGCCACCGCCAAACCCTATCGGACGTGGACCATGGTATTATCCCATATGTCCTAGCTCCGGTGGCAGACACGATCACTTCTGTCATGAGCCCACATTCGAGCCACGGAAGGACAAGGGAAAGGGAAGGGAAGAACCCACCTGTGGGTATTGTGGAAGGAAGGGATATGAGGGACCTCCAATACACCACGAGACCTGTCCGGCATTTGCCAAATGGTTCAAGGTGTCACAGGTTGTGCCAAACCCGATACCATCGGGGAGTAACCAGCCAGCAGGCTCAGTGCCACTACAAGTACCGTCGGGAGGTGGTCCTCCGGATGACGGAAATCGTAGTGGTCAAGACGAGCGATCTGATGGTTATGAGAGACCAAGGGAATCCTCTGGCAGAAACGCAGGAGGTAGTGGGGGTGGTAATCTACCTCCCGGTAGTGGATTCATTGGGGCTGGTGGAGGGGATCCTGGTGATTCCGACCCTAATGATAGCTCTGATGATGACGCCGATTTCCTACCTGATATCACACCCTTTTTGGGACCACGTCGTGCTGGTTGGAATAATGAGAAGAAGGACCGATATCACCGTCGGGCATATGCACTACGAGAACAGTTGAACAACCAACCTCGTTCCTCGGCACAGTCAAGCCGCAGGAAGCCGGAGAAGCTAAGCGGCATTCCCATCTTTCAGGGAGTGGTTGCCGACCTGGCTAGTTTTCTGACCTTGGTCGAAGTCAAGTTCGAGTACTTTCCCGATTGCCGTCTGACGGACATGGACAAGATCAATTTGGTCATACCTGTTCTCGAAGACCAAGCCCACAACTGGTACCTTGGGATACATGCTCACATCAACCGTGAAGCGGCTAAGCGAGCGTATATGCCGTTCAACAAGAATGGTCCGCTCCGGACATGGAAAGGCTTCTGTGAAAGGTTAGAGCAAAGTCACGGAGGTGACAACGTGAATCAGGATAAGAATCTTCTTGCGTGGAATAACTTAGTGATGACCCCCCACCAGAGTAGTCCCTACCTGGATAAGGTTATCGATCTGATGTACAAACTGAACCACACAGACCACCAACAGGTTAAGGATAAGGTTCGGGCTGGGATAACGTCAGAGCTTCGGAAATCTTGGGCATTGATGACAACCCACCCCGAAAACCTCAACAACTACCTAGACTTGCTTCGGCAAGTTGGTCACAATCTCGAAGATGACAAGCGCTTTGGACATCTTAATAATGATAAACCCACGAAACCACGAGAAAGACGAGAGAAGGAAACTTCTAAACCTTCGGGAATGTTTAAGAAGAAGGAGAAAGGTTCGGGTTGGAAGGACAACAAGATATGGAAGACCGCTAATGTTGGCGCCGGAAAGCAGGCATGGATGTCTGAGTATGCGATTGCTCACCGAGACATCCCCCAGACCCTGACTGAGAAACGACGCAACAATAAGCAATGCACTAAGTGTGGGAAAGAAGGACACTTCTGGAGACAGTATTCGGCAACTTCCCCCATCATTCATGCCGTGCGAAATACCGCGGGAGTGAAACAGTCACGACCAAAGGCGGAATTCTCTACTAGTGGCAATAAGCGATTTAAGCGCATTGAAGCGTCTCGGCTGCCACCATCTGGCCCCAAGCTTTTAGAAGCCCGCAAACCCTCACCTACCATTATGGAGGTTGACATGGGTGATGAACTAGGTAAGAACCTAACCCTATGAAGGAATGATAATGGCTAATTTTCTAGACCCGTGAAGGTCTGATGGAAATAGATGGTCGCCCAAGGGATGGATTAAAGGTAAGAACCTATCCGCGAGGACTAGGTCTTCAGTGCTGACGAAGTCTTTGACATAGGAATGTTGAAAGACTACCTCATCAGGTAGATGTTGTGGTTGCACGTGGTGTTTGTTTCCTTCCTGGTTCTTGGGTTCAATTATTTCTTATGGGTAGTTATGATAATTCATGTCGGACATTTCGGGGAAATTACTTGCAGGTTTTTCTTTGATTGAGCATTCTGCTCCGAGGGGTCGCACTGGAAAATGGGAACCGCGCGACATTCGGATGGGGCACAAAGATGCCCTATTTGGCACCGGTTGACTGGACGTCTCCGGAGAGCAAATGTATTTTCTTGTCTTACATGGGTCGTTTGTCTTGTACTTGGAATTGGTTCGGGTTATTAGTTTTGAATAAAAGTTATCTTTCAAGTTTACCTGAGGAGGGTTGAATACCCGAAATCATGCTGGCGTGATAGTAAACAGCACTCCAATCCCCTTTATTGATTAAACTATTCTTGAAAACGTTTACCCACCCGTTGGGGCCGCTCTTGTATCGAAAGGCAAGAGACTCGCAAGAATGAGTACTATGAGACAAAATAAGAAGGCAAGGCACTCCAGCCCACCCAAGCATAGCAAGTCAATTCACTTACGAGTGACATTGGACTGGCGCATAGGGTGTAGGCAAGTAAGTGCTGAAGCGTTATTACTATTAGATAGTGGAGCTACTGGCCCCGTGCTAAGTAGCCAATGGGTAAAAAGTACCCAAGCTCCTTGTGTGAAAAGAAGGATTCATACTCCAATACGTGATGCAAGTGGTAATCACATACCAGGATCAGGTCTTCATTACACCAAGTCATTGGATTTGAAGATAGGCGATCACGTGAATGATATGCGTTTCAAGGTAGCAGAAATAGCCGACACTAGAGTCGATGGCTATCTACCTATGTCATGGTTAATAGACCACAACCCAGACATCAATTGGAATGTAGGATCACTGACCTGACGCTCAGATTTTTGTAAGGTGAATTGCCTAACAAAGCAGAGGCGGTTAGTTTATATGACCGATGACAAACTGTTAGCTGAAGATCCCAAAAATGTATATTTTCTCAGGACAGTACAGTTCTCGGATGATACAGGCAAAGATGTCACAGTCCAGCTTCTACCAGAGTATAAGGACTTTGGAGACATTTTTAGTCAACAGAGAATAGACGCGTTACCGGAACATACAAAGTATGATCATAGAATTGATTTAATTCCTGGGAGTACGCCTCCATTTGGGCCTATCTATCCGATATCAGAAAAGGAGCGAAAAGCGCTCTGTGAATTCATAAACAAGATGTTACGAACAGGGAAGATAGAAAGATCTACTTCCTCGTCCTCGGCCCCTATACTTTTCGTACCAAAACCAGATGGTACTTTGAGATTAGTAATAGATTATTGAGGATTAAATAAGATCACAGTGAAGAACAGATATCCTCTCCCGTTGATGAATGAATTGCGAGGAAGGCTCTCAAAAGCTATGGTATAATGCTTGATGGACCTGAAGAATGGGTATTGGGGAATCCGAATGGCCGAGAAGGCTAAAGGAGGTACTCACTCGCATGAGGAACTCACAGCGTTTCACAGTGAAATGGGATTACATCACTTTAAGGTGATGCCTTTTGGGCTATGTAATGCCCCCGCCACCTTCCAGAGTATGATAAATGACATATTTCGCGATATGCTGGGTGAAGGAGTCGTAGCCTACATGGACGATATCCTGATTTAGTCTGAAACTATCGAGGAACATGTCTCTCTGGTTAGGCGAGTAATGGAAAGGTTACGGAAGCATTGACTATGTGCAAACATAAAGAAGTCGTTCTTCCACAAAAGTGAGATTGAGTTCTTAGGTTATAGGATCTCCGAAAGGGGGATATCTATGACTACAAAGAAGGTGGATACCATCTTGGATTGGAAACCACCAACTAGTGTCGTTGGAGTCCAAAGTTTTATGGGCTTCACTAATTTCTATAGAAGGTTCATAGAAGTGTTTAGCAAATTAGCGAAACCTTTGACAGACCTTACTAAGAAGGACGTCCAATTTGATTGGACCCCGGCATGTAATGAAGCTTTTTTTGCATTAAAGAAGGCTTTTACCATGGGACCAATCCTAGCATACTTCGATCCTGTCCGCCAGACAAGGCTGGAGACGGATGCGAGTGACTTTGCGTTGGGTGCTATACTGTCTCAGTTCTGTGAAGATGAGAAGTGGTACCCGGTGGCCTTTCATAGTAGGAAATTCCACCCAGCGGAGATAAATTATGATGTACATGATAAGGAAATGACTGCCATAGTGGCGGCATTCAAGGAATGGGAACATCTGTTTTGGTCAGTAGAGGGTGAGATCTCGGTTTATACCGATCACAAGAATTTGGAGTACTTTAATAGTACTAAAACCCTCAACCGCCAACAACATCGCTGGGCAGAATTCCTGCAGCCATTCAATTTCAAGGTGGTTTACCGAGAAGGAAGACTGAATACAAAGGCTGATGCACTGTCAAGGCGTGGAGACGACCGCCCTGAAGGGGGGAGTAATTCTCTATCAGAGACACCAAAGCCGTTTTTCCGCCCCAGACAATGGATTGTGGGACAAGAGCGAGACCTCTTACACCCTCATTCACTGGCTGTCTGTCAAGGCTACCGGTTGCAGTCAGCATTCTTGGATGCACTACACGCTGCTGCAGAAAAGGATCCCGCTTATATGAGGGACATGAAGGCTGTGTTGGCGGGAGACAAAGGAGTCGATCGCAATCTGACAATAGAAAGAGACACTCTCACATACAAGGACAAGATTGTAGAGAAAGGTCTACTCCTCTACAAGAATAGGTGGTACATTCCAGATTCGCAGGATCTGAAAGGCAAGATCATGGAAGCCGAACATGACTCCCGTATCCCGGGTCACTTCGGGACATACAAGACAGTAGGCAGCATTAGGGCTAACTTCTTTTGGCCTAAGATGGATGAGAGCATTTTGGACTATGTTCGTACATGTGATGCCTGTCAATGGAACAAATCCGTTAAGCACAAGAAGTTTGGCTTGTTGGCACCTGTTGGTGTACCCTTGAGGCCATGGACAGATATTTCAATGGACTTCATTGTGGCACTACCGGAGTCGGAGGAGTATACCAAAATTTGGGTAATCGTGGATAGATTCTCAAAAACAGCTCATTTCATACCTTTGACCACAGAAATCAGGATCACGGATTTGGCTCTGATATTCCTGAAGGAAATTTGGCGGCTCCATGGGCTCTCGGAATCCATTATCTCCGACCGAGATAGCCGATTCACATCCAAGTTTTGGATGAGCCTGATGCAACAGTTGCAACTGAAACTACGGTTATCGACAGCTTTCCACCCTGAGACTAATGGGCAGACTGAGCGGGTGAACCAGATCTTGGAACAATACTTAAGAAATTATTGTTCATATCAACAGGATGATTGGGCATCGCTATTACCTTTAGCGGAGTATGTGTACAATACATCTACCTCTGAGTCTACTAGGCTATCTCCGTTTGAGATCAACTATGGCTTTAACCCAAGGACCAACTGGTCGGGTACAGTTTCGGAGCAGCAAAGTGTTCATCCCAGTAGCGAGCTATTGGTAAGGAACTGGGAAGATGTCTGGCAAGAAGTCCGAGATACACTCAAGCGAGCTCAAGAAAGACAACGGAAGTGGTATGACCAAAAGAGGCTACCATCTCCAGAATACGTCACAATAGAAGATGTGACTAATGGCAGGGCAAAGAAAGCTGATTGCGGGATGCTAAATCGAAAGAACATCCGCACTAAGCGACCTATGGAGAAGCTAGACCACCGAATGTTTGGACCCTTTGTGGTCAAGCAGAAGGTTGGAAACCGAGCTTACAAACTCCAATTGCCTGCCCGCTGGTCAATTCATCCCGTATTTAATGTCGGACTCTTAGAGCCCTATCGTGAGGACACAAGTGGTAGAAGGACTAAAGAAGTCCCAGTCCCAGAGATAGTGGTCAACAAGCCCAGCTACGTTATTGAGGCAGTCGTAGACAGTCGATGGTACAGTAATATGAAAGCGAAATTTCCAAACCGCTTTGTACAGTACCTAGTTTCATGGGAAGGCTATGGCGCAGAGGAAAACTCTTGGGAGCCATATGAAATGCTAGAGGGTACCGGCTTACAAGCCATGAAGGATTTCCACTATCGGTATCCCCACAAACCCAGAGACCATAGGGTTGAGGGCAAACAGAATCGGGGAAATAAAAGACGACGTTAGCGGACCGGGTCGGTCCTTAGAGAAGAGGGGAGTGATGTAACGACCCTACGTTATAGAGCTATGGCAACCTAAGTCTATGCCCATATATAAGGCGAAGAGATTATATGGTAGACTAGGCAGGCATGCCTGAGCATGTCCGGGAGATACCCGATGGTCCAGATATCCCGAAGAACAGAAGGTACTTAAGATATAGGTGTACCTAAGTAGAGGAAATATTGTAACTACATCGGTTTCGCCCTAAGGATAGGTCGGAAGGCCGGGTGAGTTTACCCTGTCTAGGTAAGTCACGTTACCCTACCCTGGAGACCAGTTTCATGTCACCCTGGACATACTTACCCTACCTTTGGGACACTATTACCCTCCCTTCCATCAGAAACGTTCTCGGAAAGATTCCGTGTAATGTTAGGATTGTTTGTTACACGATGACGATCAATGGGCACTTGCTTGCACATTGATTAGAAGACTACGGGAGGAGCTAGAGTGCTCTGAACATGCTGTAACTTGGCAGGATTATTCCTAACAGGTACCTGCGGCCCCAGGGTTCGCCCCGGGCGTCATGGGCCAAAATGGGTGGAGTTGCCGTCTTACTAGTTAAATGGAATTATTGACGGCGAGGACATGTCCATAACACTGTATATGTCGCTGCCATCCATCCGACCGGAAGCTGTTCGTAGAATATACAAGGGGACCAAGGTGAGAAGGTCAGGTACCTTCTCCAAAAAGAACGGAGTAAAACGGACCAAAACTGACGGAGTTAGCATGAGCTATCCAGAAGGGTCCCCAGAGTAGTCCTGGGTAGTGCCGGAGACATCTGGGAAGGTTTTACGCCAATCAAGCCTACATGTGCCTCTTTGCTTTAAGCTCTTTATGGGTTGTTGGAAGACTCTAATAGCATGATACTTATCGCGCAGAGTGGTGTGCCGGGGGTAAGGGACCATGGGTAGTGCCCACGGGTCCCACCACTGACACAGCTCTACTTGGGAGCGTCGTAGACCCCGTAAGTTCACAATCAAGAAAGATAGAACTTAACCGGAGGACACCTGATGTCTACGGGTACTCGCATAAATCATAGCACATGGGAAGAGAGTCATTTAGTTAGTTTTCCTAGGAGTCTCGACAGTTAGCCACTGACGAGACACCAATGCGCAAAGGTTTTCACTCTGGCAGGTGTATTGGTAAACACCTCGCAGGAACTGATGTGCATATGGGAGACTTTTACTAGAGTGCGCTGACACCATAGGCCCTTCAGGGACATGGTCATGGTGCTGGGCAACCCTTACGGAGAAGGGCATACTCATGATGGTCGGGGTAACCTGATGGGTGAGTTTTTGGTATAAGTCTGACTACTTAAAGCTTGTACGAGAACTCTCCTACCCTGACGAAATCAACATCCTCTCGAGAGACTTTAATTGAGATAAGCCAGAGCTTAACGATATTAAGTTTTACTATTTACTTTATTCTTTACACTTTACAAGAGTTGTATTCGAGAGATTCGAAGTTTGGTGCAGTCGCATCCTTAGGAACCATCTACCTAAGGGAGCCCCCGTTACAGTGGGGGTGGCGGGTGGCAACCATTCCTAGGCACGGTAGGATGTCAACAAACTGAGGGGCTTTAAGCATTCCCCTCAACAACCTGTGCAGCAACCGGAACCCTACAGGCGCCGAAACAGAGGAGCAATTTGGTCGTCTGCCGGCCATCCCCCTTTCTTTCCATTCTCCTCTACAGTTTCCCTCTCCCCTGTGTACTCTCATGCTAACAAAGTAGGGACAGGTCCCACTATTCACGGCTTCCACACTTCCGACCCTCCTAGCTTCCGTCCGCCGGATGCTTCAAAATCGTACAGTATGGCCCTCGGTGAGTAGTTGGGTTCTCTTTTCGTGCCACCTAGCTGACTAATATTAAAATACAGGAGATGTAAAGTGCAACGGGGCCATCCTCCGATCCTTCCAATTATTATCACACATATCCATTCTCTATCAGGCGTCTCTTTCCGCCCTGGTATTCCCATCCCAATGTTGGAGGCCGTAGCTGCTCGGTATGCTTGCTATTGTTGTCGCTCTCCGCCGTCCTTACTCGTAGCCGTTGGAAGGTCATCACCTACAGCCGCCGGAGGAAGGTTATCGTCGTTGGAAAGTACGAGCATGGGAAAGAGATCGTCATTATCCGGTGTCGTTGTTTATCGCTGGAAAGTATGGAAGCCATTGGAAGGAAACAAGGTAGAAGTAGCATATGCGTGAAGGCTAGGAAGCAGTGAGAGTTCTTTGAGAGGATCTTTCCTTTGTTAGCCTGGGAGTACGGATCGGAAAGGGAGACATATGCGGAGGAGGATGGGGATATGTGTAGTGACTGGTGGAAGGACCGGGGAGTCATGTTTGATTTCTCATATACTCCTGGCCTTTCCCTTAGTTAGTCAAGTACAAAGCACATATCCTTCCTCACCTAAAGGTCTTGTTATGCGATCGCCGTATCCCATGTCCAACCGCTACTGTTCTATCGTCGCCCGTATCTGCGCTGTATTTCGCTACTCGGGCCGTTGAACGTGTCCCGCAACCTACCCCGCTGATGCGAATGTGTGCTACAGGGGCGTGAGAATGTACAATCCGTTCCAGCATCACCAAGCAGGTCATCGATGGCTTCCTGCCCGTGCCTGGGATGACCCCCCGGCATACTCCCCAAGCTGCCGACAGGGGACCGAGCATACTAACAGGGCTTTCGACCAGGGTAGGGCCTAACCTGTTAGAATACCTGGAGTATGATAATTGGTCCACAAGCTAGATGCTCCGAGGTATAGTACGGTACTAGTATTAGGCTCTTGGAGAGACTGCTGCAGCTCCTGGTGGGGGGGGATCGGGAAATGACGAAAAGGCTGCTGGGGCTTTGGTTGGGGTGTTGGGTGCGCTCGGGCCAATTGAGCAACCGTGTTTCCGACTTTTAATTTCCGCATTCCCAATCTTTACGACTTGGGGCTGTAGATCCGGCCATTCGCCGGATCTCCGGGGTTGTAACCGGAGCTGGAACTCGGTTACCTTAGTTTGTTTTATGTTTTGTTTTAAGTATCGGTTGATACTTAGTTTGTTTTATGTTTTGTTTTAAGTATCGGTTGATACTTGGTTATTTTTATGCTTTGATTGAGTAAGAACATGAGTGAGAATTCATGATCGTACTCAAACACATGTACTTAAAAAGACCGCCGTATTCCACTTTGGAAACGGCAGACTTCGACAGTTAGTATTCTAATATACTCGGTTGAACGGTTATTTCTATTTTCCTATTACACCACCGAAGCCTCCCTTAGCGAGCCCAGACTGTTACTCTCCGGAAGAAAACACTCGGCTCCTATTGTACACGGCAGCGTGACTAGCGCCCCGGCGTGAACACGTTACAGGGGTGAGGTGATGTGGCCCATCGCTCAGCTGTCGAGAGAGTTTGGCTACTAGCGGAGGGGTTACTGGCAGTCAATACCTCAAGAACCCCTTGGCATCACAGGGGGTCACTCGTCTGGAGGGTTCGATTATCTGGTGTAGGGTAGTGAAGAGGGTGGTCCACCCCAGGTCTTAGGAGGCGCCGGCGCCGGCGGACCTTGGGCTATAGCAGCGATATCGTCCTCGCAAGGCGGCACGCGATCAGAGCAGCAGGCCATCAAGCCTTTCGAATGAGCCAGCGGAAATTCCTACATATCACCTAGCTTCGATTCCCACAGATTAGCCTTGCGTGAGGTCAATACAGGTGCAACGCTTGATATTCATCGAGACCTCCCAGTAAAATACTTCTACAGCCTGGCGCAGCGTGGTATTATAGGCTACGATTCAACAGTTGACCTAGGTGGCTAAGCAATGGTATTGGTGGCCATGTGATATCTCTTATTGCATAATAATACTGTACCATCCAGATACTTGTATACCGCATTTACTGGAATAATTGAACCGGGCGCTAGGACGTCCGAAATTCCCTCTCTCGGATAGGGGGTGAAAACGCTGGCAAAGGTTGACTCCCTCAGTCCCAGCCTAGGACAAAAAAGTGGTAAAGGGCACCGCACCTTACCAGCAAAGGCAACTCCAACGTCCTAGCTCATGGTTCAATTATTGCAGCAAATACGGTATTCTACAGATACGCACTGAATCATGTATTGACGTGGTCCCCCACCAGACCGGTACCCGTTCTCGAGCACCTGAGCGTAGATTTGGATGTTTCGGCGCGAACGGCATCCGGATGCCTTTGAACGGGTAGTAGAGCTGAATGAGGCTGATATAGAGTAATTAGACCACAGGCACGTCCCAATCCGGACGAGGAGCGGGAGAGCGGACGCGGCTATCATAAGGAGTACGGGATGCGCGGTAACGATCGCGAAAACCAATGGAATGGCCGCACAAAGCCAGTGATAAGGCTGCACAAAGCCCCGATTAGGAAGCTAATAGCTATATATCAATGACTTCTTCGTCCTCCCCAAGTCCCTTCATCTGATTAAATCTCCTGTTCGGATCGGCCGCGAACCCAATGCAAGATGTCCCCATTTGTACTCAATGTTATAGAGGTTGAAAAGCCATTTTCTATTGTTCCATGCCGCAAAATGGGATAACCCATCCCATCCGCACTCGGGTCAAAAGGAAAGCCTAGCTAGGAAAGGAAATGGAAAACGTGGAAAAGGATACCGGAAGACAAAAGGAAAATGCAGAAAAGATCCCCCTCCACCGTCGCTCCCCTGTAGCTATAAACCACATCCGGGGCGATGGGCATGGTTAACCCCGAGGGGGTTCTATTCTCGCCCATGCCACTGGTTCGTGTCCTCCAATTCCATTATACGCGCTTCCTTCACCGCCCCAAGGAATAGGGTTACCGGGGTGAGCATCGTAACTGGTCACACTTCCAGTACGTCTGTGATGGGAGGAGAATCTGTTGTCACCATCGTCCTGGTAATTTTCTGGCGTTTGTAAAAATGACTGGGTCCGCATATGGCCATGCATCAGACCCGAACTCAAGTACCTTTGCGGTATTGTTCTGGTGAGAAACCCACAGGGAAGGGAACTCGCAGGTACTTAATTTGGGTCAAGTTTTTCAATTTTATGCGTTGTTGCTGCTGATATCACCGAGCCATCTACCATACGCGGAGCTAGTCATTTTTACAAACGTCGGAAAATTACGGGTATACAGATGACCGGTGTACTCGAGTAACAAGAATCCAAAATACAATTCCCCACAGGCGGGATGGGAGGAGGCATAAACCATGAGATGGCGGAGCAGGAATACGGACGAAACTGGTGTCCATCTCCCGGGAACACCAGGGAGGGGCCGATCGCGTAGGGAGTGAACCACGTCTTTAGTCCTCGGAAATGCTTGTTGAAAATGTATTTTGGAGAGTATGGTGGAACAGGCTGGGGCAAAGTAATGGTTAATGTACCGGGTATCAAGGGTATGTCTATCGAACCCTCTGGTTGGCCCAGTTGCCTCTAGCCACTCGGCGAGTGTTCGACAGACCCTTTCCTTCAACAAGGACCAAGTGTATAAACCCCGCAGCCCCTGCCCCCCACCACCCCGGCTTAATAGCCTGGTATTTCTGGAGATTCCTAGACTGGCATGAAATATATCGCCCGTACCGTACATTCCAAGCTGATGGAGCTTCCGTCCCCTGCCTACAGGCAATTGTATGAAAAGCGGGGCTTCCGAATGGGGGCAACTGAAGCGGAAATGGGAATAGGAGGCAATGGGTACTAATCATATGTTTTCGGCGATTGAGGGATTTCCTGGCTTTAACAGCACCATCGTCCTCGCACGGCGGTACTAGGAGGCCCGTTCCAGCAGCCAGCATGGGGGTGTGATTGAGTGGGCCAACGATCCCCGTAGTTGATACCAGAGGTTGGATGCGCAACGTAGATCACAGAACGTGGAGCGTTCATCAAATGTCCAAAGTGCAAAAGAGGTTCCGGGGGACGAATTGGTGTGGTGGAGAGGGCCTTGACCTGCCTAGGCCCCTAGGCAATGGTTCGACAGCCTCCGGTCGAAAAATCGGGAATTGTGGAAATTAAAGATTCAAAACACGGTTATTCAATTGGCTCGAGCACACTGAACGCTCCAATCAGAGCCCCGGAAGCTGTTTTGTCATTCCCGATTTTTTCGACCGGAGGCTGTTGAGGTGAGTGACCCAACCCTATTTTGTGTGACTGCTGTCGGCCAAAATTTCGCCAAGGTACCCCTGTTGGCTTGGCTAAACTTTGGCCGACAGGTGGGCTATGAATAGGCACCTGCACGCCCCCTCCTTTCCTCTCTTCCTTCCTTACCTCTTTTGGCCACTCTTTCCTCGACCCCAAACTCCTGCTTCCGACTCCTTTTCTTTTTTTCTTTTTTCTTTTTCCTTTTCTTTTTTCCTTTTCTCTTTCCCCCTCTCATCACGACAAGCATGTTCCGCACAATGGGGGCAACTCGCATGGCGCGCACGCGACCTCTCGCAAGCATGGTGGGCGGCCCCAGGCCTTAGGGCGGTTTCAGAAGCGTCAACCACCCAGCGGGGGGACCGACTGGTCAACCTGTTGAGCCTGAGCTGACCAAGACGACTAAGGACCGTCTTGTGCGTTCCCCCTTCCTTTGTTTTTTCTCTCCCTTTTTTTCTTTTTTTTTTCTTAACTTTTCTATAGTGGGACAGGCTTTCCGCAGTTGAAAATCGTTTTGGCGGGCTGCTCAAGGTTTTCTTTTCCTTCCTTCATAACCTTTTTTTTTCACTTTTTTTTTTTAATTTTTAATTTTTTTTCAATTTTTAATCTTTTTTTCAATTCTCAAATTTTTTTTTTCCTTCTTAATCTAGTAGTGCTTGCTGATGCCGGTGGTAGGACATCTACAATCGGGATGTGGAGCTCAGGGCGGACTTTACTTCTCTCGAGGGGGGGTTCCGACTTGTGGGCTGGCAGCTCTCCGCACTGACCGCTGTTATCCTGTTTATGGGTACAGTCGCACCCCGTTGTCCCGGACCTCGCTCTCCCGGATTCTTCGCTGTCCCGGATGAGTTTCTATGAATTATAAATTTCTTCACACCGAAACCAAACCTGTTGTCCCGAATAACTTGCTGTCCCGGACGGATTCTCAGGATTTTGGCCGTCCGGGACAACGGGGTGCGACTGTAGTGTAAGTCTTCACGCAGTTTATTCTTCTTTTACCCTATCTGCCACTCCGAGTACTAATCTAAGCTGATAGGCAATTTTTTACTTTATCGACAAAGTTGAGAAGCACTTCCCGGCCGCCGTTGTGGCAGTTCTTGCCGAGAAAAATGTGAGCAGCCCTTTTGTTTCTTCTTTTTTATTTTTTTATTTTTATTTTTTTATTAAAATCTTAAAACTCAATTGCTAACCTAACTGAAAGTACCTGCCCGCGCCTACACCCCCAAGCATCGAAACGCCGGCTTCGACCCTGCCTCCAAAGACCAGGAAGTAAGCCCTCTGGCACTCCGGGGCACAAAAAAAAAAAGGGTCCGATAGCATTGATGGTTTTTGGTGGTTAGCATGGGTTTTAAGCCTTGGGTATTTTTTTCTGCTGTTTGAAAGGGTTTTCGGCCGATATGAAGGGTTCCCACCTGTTGGGATTGTTTTCGCCCTTGGGATAGTTGTTTGATTGTTCGGTTTCTTTTTCGGCTGTTTTAATGCTTTTTTGGCATTGCTGCTATGTTTTTTCTTTTTTATAGAAAAAATAAAATAAAATAATGGTTCAACTATTTGGTTCAGTAAATCTCATACATGAATTATTATCTCACCGAGGGGTTAAAAAATGTCAAGTATGATACAAGGGTAGGAAACTATTAACAGGAATGGACAGGGATATATTTGGCTGGTTAACATTAAATAACCATTCCATAACCTCTTGCCACACCTTTGTACCAGCAATACCGCGATAACAAGTCTTTCATAAGGGCTATTGACTCACAAGTCACAAAATTACGTTTCGGTAAGGCTGTCTAGCACCTAGTATTTACCGCAAGACCAGCTTGTGGTGATCAAGCCTATTAGCCAGACCCCACACAAAGGAGCGTCACCTGACCACTGTGCAGCCCACTGGCCAACGGTCGTTGTGGAATGTGGAGTTTCACAACACAGTGATCGCTTGGGGGTCGATGCCAACTGGTGGTTCGAGACCTCCGGCTGAAAGGTGAAAGAAATACATTTTCAGCAGTGGGAATTGGTCACTGTTCCGGACTCACATGTTTCTCCGGGCCAACCTACAGCCACCAGAACTGTTCTAACAATTATGCGCAAATTCAACCTTGTCCCAGGCGTACCAAACAAAGAGTCCTTGATGTTAAACTTTGAGAAAGTCTTTCTTCGCCCACATGTCCAGGGCAAGGGCCAGCCCGAAGGAGATATTACCTTCTCTCCAGAAGAGCTTGAAGAGTACGCTAATCATGTGTGGGCTCATGCCAATGATGCAAAGATTCGATCCAAATATTGTAAGTCAACCTTGCCCTACTACAGCTGGAAACTGCGTTAACTGCTAACTGCCTGAGCTGTAGAAGGGGTAGAGAGTGGAGGTAGCACCCAGGAAAATAGGTGATATAATATATCATAGGTCCAAGGTACATTTGTTAGCTGGTGGGTGGGGGCGGAGGCACTACCGTAACTTAGGCAGCGTTTCAAAATGCGGACTTTTGATTTGCGTCTTTTCTGTACAGCAGTCGCATATTAGGGTGGCCTTGCTACGACGGTCGTCTCTAGAATTGTCCTTGTTGCCAGAACAACGCCACTGACCATACCGAATTTTGTAGGTATATCATGTCTTACAAGACGGGAATTGTTTCTAATTTAGTGGGTTTGTGCAATTTTGCAGTAGAAAAATGTCTGGAGGTATTTATTTAGGCGGGATTGGCCGTGCGCTGTTCGGTAGGTGTCCGCGAGGTCAACTTGGTGAATAGGAAATCATGATGTTAGGGCTTGGATCTATTTTTTATTTTTTTCCATTGGAGTTGGTGTAAATGGGGTCAGATTAGATAGGTGATGACACTAAGGAAGATATTCCTTCATAATCGTTACAGGCCAGAAGTGACCGAAAATACGAGTCGGGAGTATGTGGCGCGCACGGATATTTTACTATATATTAAAGAGTTTGCGCATGGAGACCTAGGGGGTGGTTAGCAGAAAATAGACCTAGGTGTAAGAATGAGTTTGCGCAAAAGGTGCAGGTCGCCGGGTGGGTGGGTGACAGTTGAATGAGTACCGGTAGGCTAATATCCCGGATCTTGGGCCACGCTAGTGGGGTATCCGAGTTTGGGGAGGCTACAAATTTAAGAATGTCATGATAGCACCCCGATCATGAAGGAAGTATCTTCCTAGGCTCTGTCACAATATTAGAAAACATCTAAATGGTCATAATGTATTGTATCGCTGCTGATTTATTGTTTTGCAGCAATAAAATTTCTCCAAGTCTGAAAAAGCTCCATTTTACACTTCTCCCAGGTCTCACCATCCACCTAGGTGTCCAAGACTTTAAGGTTAACAGAAAATAACCTGTTTTCCAGCCACCTAGGTCTTCTTGTGCAAAGTCTCTATTTTCTGAACCCCTGTTTTCGGTCACTTCTTGCCTGTGACAAGTACAAGTATTCGGGTGTGTCCTTAATAAACGGAAATATTGGTATCCCTGTCCCACGGTGTCAGCAACCAAAGAGCCACATATGTTGGAAACTTCCTGCATGGATAAGCATCGCGGAAACCCGGAGCTGGGAGAGGCAAAAAGAGAAACAAAAGGTCATCCAGAGACTCAAGTGAAACAAATGACTGTAAAGCGAGTAAGTGGCTGAGAAGTGAGAACATCATCAGGAGATATGAAGTCAAAGAAAATTAGAAGATGAAAAACTTGATTTCCGAGTAAAAGAAAATAAAGGTTCACATATCTTGGATACAGATAAATGCACCAGAAAACAGCTGGTAGTGCCTTTCAGCAAAGCCCACAACAAGTATTTCACTCACTCTAGTTACTTGCTCTGGTCTTATTCCATCCTCTTGTTTAAGTCCTTCTCCGATACAGGGTTTTAGCCCAAAAACAGCGACAATGTCAGCCCACTTGAAGGCTGCCAGTGATTCTGAAGACTCCACTCACACACTGTCTTATGCCTCCGGAACAACTAGTCCTGGCGGCTTCGATCACACCCCACTCTAGTGTGGGGCTTATGTAATCTAGGTGCTAACCCAGAGTGGACAACCCAAGTGCCAGATTCTGTTCGGCGCCTACTAACCCTGGGCGCTAACCAACAGTAGATAACAGACCACCAGGTGAGTATCCATGCCATATTACAGACTTTGTGCGCCCCTGCCATGACCGATAATCCTTTGGGTGCGGGGGGGAGGGGGTCCAGACCGAATCGTAAAACAGCTCGCAGACGTCAAAGCTAGCAAACCAGCTCTCCTTGCCGATCCCATCTATCACGATGTACTACTGGCAGTGTACTTGTACTGGAATATGACCCCCAAACTGTCTCTCACGGTATTAGCAAAATGGTTGTCTTTTTTTTTTTCGGAGGGGTGCAGGGTCCCATAGAGAGGTAATTGTGTGGGTGCTCGAGTACTAGTACTTTGTGTAAGATTGTGCTGATTCCCATGCATTAGGAATATTGTACAGATGCTCTATCTTGTTTTGCTCTAGTATGATACATGATATTTTGCTCACCTCGGGCTAGCACTAGGTAAGATGGAAATGGGGATTAAGCTTGAGAGGAGGTAAAAAAAGAAAGGAAATGAAAATGAAGGGAGAAAATGAAAATGAAAACAGTCTACGAGTACACATAGAGTATCACACCCCTTCCGAGATTCAATTTAGTGGCGGTAGGGTAGGGCCATGGACTATTCCATTAGGTGATTGATTGATAGAAGGGTTGTAGGGTAGGAAAACCCTTGTTTTCTGGTTATAATTGAATATAGTAATTAAAGTACCTAAGTAAAAGTCTTGGCGAAAAAGGTGGGTAAGCGAGGGTGATGCAACCCAACCACAACAGTAACCAATCAAATTCTCCCTACCACATCAACCATGGCACCCAAGACATCATGCAAAGAGCTCACTGGAGTTGAGACAGGCATGATCCTTGCTTTCTTCAAGGGTTTTCAGCAAAATTCAATGGTCAGCCAGATTGTTGGCCGCCGATGGTCAACAGTCCAGAACTTCCTTGCCCGGTATCTCCAGCAGGGTTCAATTGAAAACCTCCTACATTCTGGTCGACCACCCCTGCTTTCCCAGAGAGCTAAGAGATCATTAGTTCGAGGGGCCAAGCTCAACAGGGATTGGAGTAGGGAGAAATTGCGGCAGATACTGGCTCCTAATGTCTCAGTTTCTACAATGGACTGGGCTCTCAAGGAGAGTGGCATTAAGAAGTGGCTAGCCAAGAAAAGAGCAAAGCGTTCACTGGAGCATGCTTAGAAGAGGCTAGCCTGGGCTAAGGCATACCAGAATTGGACTGCAGAGGAGTTTGAAGGTGTTATTTGGAGTGATAAATGCTCAGTGGAAAAGAGCAGGAATCCAAAGCAAAAATGGATATTCAGATCTGCTTCTGAAAAGTGGCATCCAGACTGTGTGAGAGGGATAGGAAAGGGAAAGGGGGTTTCTTTGATGGTCTGGGGATGCTTCTGGAGCAGAAGCAGGGGAATCTTTGTTCCCTTAGTTGTGAAATCAGCAGACCAGTAGGTCTACCTCCAGCTGCTTGAAATCTGCCTTATTCCAGTCCTGGAGTGAGTCTGTGACACCCTTGGTGATCCTATCTTCCAGCAAGATAACTGTACTGTTCATACAGCTCAGACAGTGCAAGATTGGTTTGACCAAAATGGGATTGAGTTGGCTGAACACCCTCCTTGTTTAACAGACCTTAATCCCATAGAACATGTCTGGGTTGAGCTGAAGAAAAGGCTTCAGATTCAGTATCCTGACATTGCTTCAATACCTGGTGGTCCTGAGAAGGTCAAGCAGAAGCGAGCTGAGGTATTACACATGGTATGGGATACAACACCTTCTGAGTTTTTTGTGCAGTTGTGGAGGTCAATGTCAGACAGAGTTCAAGTAGTTATTGCAGCAAAGGAGTGGTATACAAGATACTAGGAATAACTTTTTTATTTTTTATTTCATCAATATGTAAATAGTGGTCTTATATTTTATTTCCTTAAATCTCTTCTCATTTAAAAGATTTGTTATTGAGTTATTTCAAAATCTCTACTCACACCAGACCATTGTTGCCATGGCCGAGATGTATGATCACCAAGACTTTTGCATAGGTACTTTACTAATTACTCATTATGGTAACTCTTCATGCCAGGATTTTGAGCTGGATGTTAAGAATCCTACCGGGAGTAGGAGTGCGACAGGTAACGATCCTTACTTGCTGACGAGGTAATAGTTCTTAGGCCGTTACCTACATGATACCTATAGTCTAGTCTTCGGACTACTATCTGATCACGCCTATTCCTCTAGTCCTCTTAAGTCCTCGTGTAGGACTTAGCCACGCTTCGTGGGACAAGAGATAGTTTTTCTCGCCTAACGTGATATAAAGGGTAAAGAGTGTAAAGGTAGGTTTTATTCGTAAAACATAAAGGTAGGAAAGAAACTAGAAGAACGTATGAAGAGCTAATACTAGGAGTCCTAGTGACCCTTTATATAGTAGCTCTTCACCCTGCGTGACTCATACTTTTGCGTTACGCAAACACTGTGATTCATAACTATGAGTCATGCGAAATCCATCAGCTGACTCCTATAAGTCGCTGCGCAACATGCCTAAACCTAATTAAAACATATAATCAAATCAGGTATGCAACTCGCGTTACCTGAGTGAAACCCATGACTCATAATCTGAGTCATGTGTGAAAATCATAATATCGTGTGACTCACAACTGTGAGTCATGAACAAATAAACATAATGACCTATGGCGCACTAATGTGCATCATGTGAAATCCCAACATACCTATAGCTCGGAATTTCGAGCTATGTGAAATCTGCCTTGCTTAGTCACAGTTTGTGACATTAGCTCCCCTTTCTCTCAGCCTAAGTCCTATCGGGCTTAAAACAATCTTTCCTCCAATCCCCAAGCCCTATCTGCTGGGAGTTCCCACTTCGACTCCTTATCCAACCACTCGTTGACCTTCGCTACTCTTGCTAGGGTCTTCCATGCTTCTCTCTCTTCCCTCCTCCAGTCGTTCTGGAGTGCCTTCCTCATCCTCCATTCCTGGCCTAGCTCTCGCTTGAGCTCATCTATTTTCTCCGCCTGGTATTCTAGCAATTTGCTTGTTTCCGCTTTCTCCGCCAACCACTTCATTTTTACCTCGCTTATGGTCTCCGAGGTCTCTTGTTCCTTCATCTTGTCCTCCCAGGACACTTGTCTTCTCCTGGGGTTTGCCCATCTCTGTTTTTTCGCCCTCCTCCTCCTCGACTCCGTCCTCGGAGTCGGTTGGATGTATTGCACTAGGTCCACTGGTTCTGGTGTCGGCGATCTCGCAGGGGACGATAGGGGGGATGTTTTCGGGGGCCTGCGGTTTGACTCCCGTGGCCAATAGTCCGCTTCCTCCTTGTCGCCCTTGTGCACTTGGCACTTGTCGTCGTAGCAGCCTGTCTATGACAGGTTCGCGTGTTTCTTTTCTGGTGTTGTTGCCCTCGTGATGGGTAGGTCTGCCAGGTTTGTCCATTCTTCTGGACTGTACTGCGTCTTGATCGGAGTACTTGGTTCTTGCATGGGGGTTGGGGTGCGATACCCTGGGCTCGTTGGGGTGATGTGTCTGAACGCTTCTCGTTCTGGCATGTTCTATAGGGCTGATGGGATCAGCAACGTATGGAACCTCGGTTGGTTCCACTCGTAGGAGTCTCTCCTCTGTAGTGTCCGAGGCACATACTTGGAGTCTGGTGCGTCTTGAACTGTCGGTTGATGGCTTGCGAGGATATTGTCGGTGGAATTGTTGGATTGCATTTTGAGCGTTGTCGAAGTTATCGGCTGGGTACTAGGTCTTGTTGTGTTCAGGTGAATACCCGGTCCACCTTGCTCTGTATTGCAAGCAACCGTAATGTAATCGAGAGTCAATAATTTCTTCGAGTTCGTATTCCGATTCGCCATCTATTTCGATAGATGGTAGTGGTAGTCTTTCTTGTGAAGGTAGAGGATTGTTTTGATATGGTTCGAGGAGGCTGATGTGGAAGGTGTTGTGTATCTTCATGGCGGGTGGGAGGTCAAGTTTATAAGCTCGGCTTCCTATCCTTGCCAATATCTTGAATGGTTCTATTTTCTTGTAATCCAATTTTTTTGTTGGTCTTGTGGTCTTGATGTTGCGTGGTAGCAACCAAACCATGTCTCCTGACTTTAGGTTTGGATTGAGTTTTCTGTGGTGATCGTATAGTTCCTTTTGTCTCAACTGTGCCGTAACCATTTCGTTCCGTAATGTGTCATGTAGTTGACTCACATCCTTTTCATCCGTTATCTTTCCTTGTAGCAGATGACCTATGGTCTCATGTTCAGGATGTAGGCCATAATTGGCGAAGAAGGGTGTTGTCTTGATTGTTTCTTGTTGTCCATTATTGTATGCGAATTCGGCTAGTGGTAGCCATTCGCACCAATCATCTTGTTGATAGTTGATATATGCTCAAAGGTACTATTCCAATATGCCGTTTATCCTTTCGGTTTGTCCATCTGTTTGAGGGTGATATGCCGTGCTCATGCGTCGTTTGATTCCCAATTTTGTCGTTATTTCTTTCCAGACGTCTGTCACGGCCACCCGGCCTGGTATGGGGACGAAACATTGGGCTTTTGGTTACATTTATTGGTTGAGGTTTCTTTGGTTGCGTAGTAGGATTTCCTTTGTATTATGATTGGGATCGGTTGCCGCACGATGGAACCTGGCGGAACTTTATGGAAGGATCGCAGCTGCGCACAATGCCAAGAGTTTCCTTTTGTATTAGTGATCGCGGAGGATTTCCTATCTATATAAGGGGGTGTGCCCCCTTCTATTTTACGTTCTTTACCCAATCTGGTAATCTCCTTCGGACACCCTTTCTTACG
>LN891081.1:47553-60696 GCA_900010015.1 Tuber aestivum
TCCAAACAACCCACAAAGAGCCTACGGCAAAGGGGTACGTGTAGGCTTGATTGGCGTAAAACCTTTCCAGATGTCTCCGGCACTACCCGGAACTACTCTGGGGACCCTTCTGGATAGCTCACGCTAACTTCGTCAGTTTTGGTCCGTTTTACTCCGTTCTTTCTGGAGAAGGTACCTGACCTTCTCACCTTGGCCCCCTTATATATCCTGCGAACAGCTTCCGGTCGGACGGACGGCGACGACGTATACAGTGTTATGGACATGTCTTCATAGATTCCATCTAACTAGCATAACGGCAACTCCACCCATTTTGGCCCATGACGCCCAGGGCGAACCCTGGGGCCGCAGGTACCTGTTAGGAATAATTCTGCCAAGTTATAGCTTGTTCGGAGCACTATAGCTCCTTCCGTAGCCTTCCGATCACAGTGCAACTAAGTGCCTGTCGATCGTCATTGCGTAACAAACAATCCTAACATTTTCCCGGAATTTCTCCGAAAACATTTCCGAAGGAAGGTAGGGTAATAGTATCCCAAAGGTAGGGTAAGTATGTCCATGGTGATACGAAACTGGTCACCATGGTAGGGTAACGTGACTTCCTTAAGTAGGGTAAACTTACCCGGCCTTCTGACCTATCCTTAGGCCGGAGCGGACATTGTCACGTTACTACCACTACCTAGGTACACTAAATCTTAAGTACCTTCTGTTCCTTTTAGAGATCTCCGGACCATCGGATATCTCTCGGACATGCGCTTGCATACCTACCTAGTCTACCAGCAAACCTCTTGGTCTTTTGTATGGGCGTAGACGTAGGTTACCATAGCTCTATATCGTAGGGTCGTTACAGCATGGGTTCCGATCTGGGCGAGGATAGGGTAAGGACTGAAACGTTTGTCATCGAGCTTCACAGAGGGCAGTTTAGTCCTGATATTCTTCGCGTTCAATCAGACGCGGTCCCCAATCTGGAAGTAAGGAGCTGGGAGTCTCCCTTTGTCGGCATACTCTTGTTAGGAGTCTTGGGCGAAGGCGATCTCAGTCTTGAGATAGTCGTGGATGTCTTTGATGTGGTCCATGAATGTTCTGGCAGTACCCTCATCGGTGACCTCATTAGGGGCATCCAGGAAGTCCATACAGGGGTCATAATCATGATTGGCGAAGAAAGGAGATACGCCGGTAGACTCAGAGGCATGGTTGTTGACCGCAAACTCGGCCATAGGGAGCCATAGAGACCAGTTGTCCTGCTGGTAGTTAACAAAGGCTCTGAGGTACTATTCCATGATAGCGTTGACACGTTCAGTCTGACCGCCTGTTTGGGAGTGGAAAGCCGTCGACATTTTCCTTTCCACTTGGAGTCGTTCACAAACAGTTCTCCAGAAGTCTGCTGTGAACTGAGTACCTCAGTCAGAGGTGATTGTCATGGGCAGGCCGTGGTGTTTCCAGATGTGGCGGAGGTAGAGGTCAGTAAGGGTGGCAGTGTTGATGGTAGTACAGCATGCGATGAGATGGCACATCTTGGACATCCGGTCTACCACTACCAGGACAGCGTCGTTCCCTTGACTCTCTGGCAGGCCTGTGACAAAGTCCATGGAGATGTGTTCCCAGGGGCGGTTGGGTATTGGCAGGGGATGTAGGATGCCAAAGGGGGTATGCCGAGAGGTGCGACTTCGTTGGCATACATGGCAATTGGCCACAAAGCAGCCCATGTCCTGTCGCATGCCAGGCCAAACATAATGTCGCGACATGAGTTCAAGGGTCTTAGCGCGTCTGGGGTGCCCTGTGGAAGGTCGGTCATGAGAGTCCTGTATTAGCCGTAGACATAATTCGTTATGTTGCAGGACGTAGATCCGATCACAGCAAATTAACCTCTCTCCATCGCACTTGCATTCATTTAGCGATAGGAGGCGGGAGTTCCTGTCACCCTTGTCAAGTGCGTGGAGAACCTGGGTTGGAATTGTATCAGCTGTGTAAGACTCTTTCCAAAGGGCTTCAATGAGGGACGCTCTGGTAGGGAGCGTAATGTTCGTCAACAAACTCATAGGCTAAGACTTTAGCACCACTTGGGTTTGATAGTTTCTTCGTTCCTCCACTTCTTCAGGGGTCTCATCCTTCATATGTGTTAAGGCATCGGCTTTGCTATTTAATTTTCCAGGTTGGTACTTGATCTCATAGTTGAACTGGGACAGGAACTCAGACCACCGTACTTGTCGGTTGGTTAACAGTCTCTTGGTAGTGAAGTACTTGAGGTTCAGGTGATCCATCAGAATTGTGACCTGTCTTCCCAAGAGGTAGCAGCGCCATTCCTCCAAAGCCCTGACGACGGCCATGAGTTCCTTGTTGTAGAGGTCATAATTGCATTCCGCAGGACTGTGTTTGTTGGAATAGAATGCAACAGGGTGGAGACGTCCACTGTCGTCCTTTTGGGACATGATGCCAGCGGAAACAAAGTCAGAAGCATCACTTTCGATGATTACTTCTTTGTTGAAGTCAAAATGGGCTAGGACACGGGCTGAGGTGAAAGCTTCCTTTAGTCGTTCAAAAGCGCATTGACATTTGGGGGTCTATACGAAGGGCTGGTTCTTTCTAGTAAGGGCAGTGAGGGGCCAGGCCAGACGTGGGAATGCACAGATGAATTGTCGGTAGAAGTTGCTGAAGCCAAGAAAGGCGCGGACCTTGGGTACACAGTCAGGAACAGGCCAAGAGGTAACCGTTTCGACCTTGGCGTTGTCTATTTGGATACCCTCGGGGCTAATAATAAAACCAAGGTATTCCACATGGGTGATATGAAATTTACACTTTTGTGGTTTGGCTTCAAGGTCTGCCTCCTGCAAGGCCTTGAGGATCTAGCATATATGTTCGATGTGTTTCTCTTCCGTTTTACTGTAAACATGTAACGTGTTCACGCCGAGGCGCCAATCACGCTGTTGGGTGCAATAGGAGAGAGGTAAGATCTGCCAGAGATCATTAATTCTAAGGCACGCTAAGGGAGGCTTCGATGGTGTAATGGGAAAATAAAGATCACCGTTCAACCGAGTATATTAGAATACTGTCTGTTGAAGTCTGCCGATTCCAGAGCGGAAGTCGGCAGTCTTTTTAAGTACATGTATTTGAGTACGATCATGAATTCTCACTCATGTTCTTACTCAATTAAACCATAACAAATAACCAAGTATCAACCGATAGTTAAAACAAAACATAAACCAAACTAAGTATCAACCGATACTTAAAACAAAGCATAAAACAAACTAAGTATCAATCGATACTTAAAACAAAACATAAAACAATCTAAGTATCAACCGATACTTAAAACAAAACATAAAACATACTAACCAAGTACCAGCTCCGGTTACATCTCCCAAAACAAAACCAAAACACAAACTAAAAAAAAAACTATCTGAACAGGGAAAGAAAGGAAGCGCGAGCCTCTCTTACCTTGTCGTCATCCTCGAAGGCCGATTGGCACTGGCAGTTGTAAAGCCACGCCGGCCCTCCAACACATGCTTCTCCTATGTCCGGCCCAGAGCAGCTCCTGCAGGTATAGAACGTGAAAAATGCTGGGGCGCATTTTTTGTTGTAGTACCGTTTAAGCGATTTCCACCATGTATTTATAAATATACAATCCATCTGGTTACAACCTAGGCAACAGAATATGTAGATCGGTTTTCGTCTTTGTAGGGTAGGAGTGTCGCCAAGGCGCCTGAAGTTTAAGCGCTATAGGTAGGAATCTTTCTCGCTAAGCCTCATAAAATCTGAGTTATGCATGGCTAGGTGGGTATGGTAGGTAAGGTAGGGGTGGTACAGGTAGCAGAGTGGTATGGCAGTCAAGGTGCGAAGAGGGTAGGTGGAGCGTGGGTCGAGGAATTGCGTCTGGTCTTGGTACGAAGTGCACCTTTTTATGTGCTCCTGGAGGAGTACACAAGTTGCATTGGGTCTTTGGTTCATAATTCTGAGGGTGCCTGGGATTCATGTAGGGTTTTTGGATGTGGGTCTTTTTAGATTTCTGACAGTGTGGGTGCGTGGGTTTGGTGTAGGGTATGTGTGCGTGGGTCTTTAGATTTCTGATGGTGTGGGTGCATGGGTTTCGTGTAGGGTGCGTGTGTGTAGGTCTTTAGATTTCTGACGGTGTGGGTGCGTGGGTTTCATGTAGGGTGCGTGTGTGTAGGTCTTTAGATTTCTGATGGTGTGGGTGATTACCAGTCTTCTTGTGCTCCATTCTCAGGCGAAAATTCATCATTGCTGTATGGGGGCCAAAACCCTTTAGGTGTCTATGGTGTAAATTCCCATCTGTTAGTTTCTGGTAATGTTGGTGCCCAATACATGGTTACTTGGTATATCGTCGGTAGGTCTCCTTCTTTATTGTTACTCCACCACTTATTCACTAGGTCAGTAGCGTTTTCCAATCCCTCCACTGGTTCCCAGCTATTTTCGCTTGTACGGTAGTCTTTCCACTTTATCAGGAATTTATTGCGATTGTACCTCTGCCGGTAGTCCAGGACTTCTTCCACTTCCCATTCCGGGTTCTCATTTACCATGATTGGTGCTGGCCTCATGTTGGCGCGTCCGGGAAATTTTGTGTCATCGTTAGGCTGGTAGTGTTTGATCACGCTTACATGGAACATGCCTTCAGGTCTCCGGTACATTTTCGCGTCTATTTTCACCATGTAGTTTTCTGTGTATTCGTCGAATCCTGTTACTGCAAATGGTCCTTGCCACATTGGCTCTAGTTTTTTGCTTCTTCCTGACTGTATCATGTTTGAATGTGTATGGTACGGCACTATCTTAATAACTGTGTACGAAAATACAATACGATAGAAAGGGTATATCACAGGTATGCTAAGTGAGGAGGAGTTTTGTATGAAGGTAGATTGGTAGTAGTTCTTGTCCTTAATTCTTTTAAGCGAGATGGGTGGTAACCCCTATTTATACAGGTGCGCATCCTTCGAGTAACTAAGAGATATTATAAGAAAAAACATAAGTATCGACATGTTTGACCATAACATAAGTAGGAAAAACATAAGTGCGAACGTGTTTGACCCTAAAGAACTGCCAAGGAAATCCAATAAAACATGTGTAAATCTAAGATGGTGTGAACGGATAATTAAAACATAATTGTAAATCAAATGACCAATGACCGTGCATGATGATGCATAAAATGTAAGAAATAAACCCGAACACCAGATAAGAAAAGCACACTATAAATCCCCTAATTGTATCATGAAACATCAAATGAAATATACATAATACATACTCAGCTGTAGTAATTTCCGTGACAGAATAAATACTAAGTAGAGAAATAAACGATATTAACAAGGAGAATATACTTATGACACGAATTCGAAAATTCAACATGTCGCAAATTGGCTTCCATAGACCACTACTTGTTCTCTGATTGGGATTCATTTGTGCTATCCTTGTCTTTTCGCTGCGTTGTAGGTCGTTCGGAATCGAGCTAGTTGGAGGTTTTGAAATACCAGGTTCCTTGTTTCTTAGTGCCTGTTTAGGAATTTGTCGGTGGCTGGCACTGAGGATTTTCCGAATTGTAGTGTCTTCATGAAGGGGCATTCTTTTCCGTACACTACAGCGTATGGTGACGACCCGTAAGTTTCTGTATAAGATCCATTCACGTATGCCACAGCCTCTGCCAGGGTTGGCTTCCTATTGCTTTGCCTTTTATTCGTGATATTGCGTATCGCCGTTTTTAGTTCTCTGATCTGTCTTTCCACTTGTCCATTGGTCTCATGGTGTCCAGGTTGAGTGCATAGGTACTCAATCCCTAGCGACTTACACCATTGCCAGTGTCTCCAGTACTTAGATGTCAATCGCGGGTCCGCATCGGTTATTATCGAACAGGGATACCCATGTGGGGTGTATACAACCTCTGTTAATCTCACTATACTTTCTCCTGCCGTGTCGGTCGAGTTGGTTGGGATAAACCAGGTCCAAGTGCTTAGTCTATCCATGACCACCATTACTGTATCGTATCCTTCGGATTTGTTGAAAGGTCCAGCAAAATCAATAGCGATAGACTCAAATACCTCAGATGGTATTGGTAATGTTTTTGCCATTCCTTCCGGCAGTTGGGTCCGTGGCTTATTGACTTGGCACGTTTCGCACTGTGCTACATACTCTTGGAAATCTTTCCTCATCTGCAGCCAAAAGAAATATCCTGTCACATAATGGAGGTTTCTTTTTGCGCTGTGGTGACCGCTACTGTGGACCAGTCTTATTATATATTCTCGTAAGGTTTCCCTATTTCCTGCATATCCTTGGGGGATGTAGAGACACCATGCACCGTACTGGGTAGGTGAGTATACTAAGCCGTCATCAACCTCATATAGATTTAGGTCCATTGACCCTTAGCTTAGCAGTTTATTGTATAATGGGTCGCTTCGGTACACCTTGATCATTTGTTGTCTTAAGTTGTTTTCCATCTTCCTGCATACTTGGAAAGAGATTTGTTCTTCCTCTATTTCTGTACCTCTATCAGGTATCCGTGAGGGTGCACCATCTTCAGATATCGGTTGGTATAGTTGTCTTCTGTAGTTGTCTATTGCTGGCGGCATGACCAATTCGATAACTTCGTGCGCATATGTGGCTTATTCCGTGTTTACTCTGGGTGGGTACCTATCTATTGGCAACCAGTATAGTGAGCTGCTTGGTGGGCTGCTTGGTATTTCTTCCGATGGTATCTCTAATTTAGATGGGTCGATCCATGTTGATGGGCGGGAGTGATAGATGCATAGTTGCGGGCTCGCCATTGGCAGAACTACATGCGAAGTGAGTTGCTCCATCTGTGCTATAGTGTCTTCGTCGGGTGTACCGTAGGATGATTTAGACCGGTTAGACCTTGGCTTAGGTGAATATCCCAAGCCTATTTTAATGCTTTCATGGTAGGTACATTCATCAATATCGCATGCAGTAAAGTGGAGGCTTGCATGTTCTCGGTCCTCAGGGGGTGTGCCAGTGTAGGTGACTCAGTCTCCCCAATCATTACCGGCACGGATGGTGTAGTCCATAGCCCAACTTTCGGGCTCCTGGAGTACAGTAGGGGGTGAATTTGGAGTGTCTTGGACTGATGGCGGTTGGTAGTTCGACATTGTAGTTTGATAACCTGGTGAGTTCCGTTCGAATTCTGTAGAGTCTGATAGGTCATCTTCTTGGGTTGTTGTATCTTGAGCATACTGAGGGTTTCCCTCTTGGGTTGCGTTATCATAAATCTGGGAAAGGGCGTCAGCTAAATAGTTTTTGCTTCCTTCCTGGTATACTATACATGTATCGTATTTGCTGAGCTCTGTTACCCATCTGATTTGTTTCCTGCTAGGTTGCTTCATAGTTTTTAGAAATATTAGCGGGCAATGGTTTGTGACTATCGTGAATTTTCTTCCCATCAATATGTGGCTGAGGCTGTGCAATGCATCTACTATGGCTAATGCTTCCTTGTCTATTGTTCCATAGTTCATTTGAGGATTAGTAAATTTCCTGCTATGGAGCATGGTCGGTCGGGCCGTGTCGCATGTGGGTCCTTGTCCTACCCATGCTCCTACCCCTATGTCGGATGCGTCGGTTATTAACCATATCGGTTCCCCTGAATCCTTCAGGGGCTGCATGACTGCATGTTCCCTTAGTAGCTGCTTAATGTTCCTGAACGCTTGGTCGTCATGGTGCGTTGCTGTCCATACCCATTCGGCCCCACTGGTTAGGTCCGTAAGAGTTCCTGTTATAGTGGCATGATGTGGCAGAAACTGTGCCACATAGTTCAGTAATCCCAAAAATCGTTGTAATTCCTTTTTGTTCGTTGGCGTGGTCCAGTCCTCCAGGGCGTGTATCTTTTCAGGGGCTGCATGGATTGCGTTATCATCAATGACATGTCCTAATATGTCTAGTTTCCTGGCAAATAGGTCTGATTTCTTCTTGCTTGCGTAGTACCGTGCCTGGTATAATTTTTTGCAGACTTGTCGATGGTGGGACAGGTGTTCCTCTGCCATGTCTGAGAATACTAGGATATCGTCGATGTATACCCACACAAAATCATGCAGGGACTCCTCTAATAGGTCTTCCATGATGCGCATGAATGTGGCAGGCGCATTTTTGTCTCCTTGCAGCATTACTCTGCTTATCCTGGTTCCAAATAGTGATTTGAACGAGTTATTTTTCTCGTCCTCGGGGTCCACTCTTGTTTGAAAATATGTATCACGATGATCTATCTTGCTCCAGTATTTTTTCCTTCCTACAGCGTTTAGGATATCTTGTTGCCGGGATATTGAGGGGGTGTCTTTTATGATTAGATCATTGCAGCGCTTAAGATCAACTAGGGGCCTAATCCCTATCCCGTCCTTTTTGGGTTGCACAAACATAGGGGCCGCTCCTGTTACTGCTTCGTAGTAAATAACTCCTTGGTATAACTTTGTCTGGACCCACTCATGCAGCTTTGATTTGTATACCTCTGGTACTGAGTAAGTAGGTTCATCTTTGATTTGTGATCCTGGAGTTAGTTGAACTCGATGGTTGATTTTCCACAGTGGTGGCAGCCCATCTGGTATTTCGTCCGGGAAGACAGCAGCAAATTCATCCATTATGGCTTGACCTGTTTCAATAACAGCTGCCCGGTGTTCTCCGCTTCTTGGTTTGCATTATACCTTTACCTTCTGATTTGGGAAAGTGATTGTCATGTCTCCACATCCGATGCTTGCCTTGTAACATGTCATAAATGGCATTCCTAGGAGTGTGTCGTATTTTGCTACGTTTCTAATTAACATGGGGTTCATTGGGAACTTCACCTTTCCTATGTGTATCGTGGTGGTAGTCTGGCTGTCGCTAGATGACCACGATCCTTTCATAGCTATGTTGAGCACTACCGGGTATTTTGTTGGTTGTGTCTTTATGCCATGCATGGCTACAAAGGCAATTGCTTAGGATATCTGATCCTATGGTCCCTGTGTCGAACAGGACTTTAGCCGGATAGCCATTTATGTTTACCATGCCTTCAAGTAATTGAAAGGGGCTGATTTTCGTGGCGGCAGGAGTGGTCCTATAGCAATCAACTATTGCGATTACCGAGTTGATGCTGACTTCTTCGAACTGGTCATTTTCTTCTTCCAGGAGGTTGGTAGTAACTTCCTTTTTTATGGACTTTCCTTTGGGTTTTCGCGAGTAGCAGTCTTTCGCATAGTATTTCTTTTTTCTACATTCATAGCATTCGTTGTTTTCCTTTCGCTGTCGTTGTCACTGGTTGGATCCTGAGCTTGGGTTCCCTGTTTTATTTATGTTGCTTTTCCTATATGCTTTCTTTGCTGAGGTTTCTGATGTCCTTCATTGGATCTGACTTTTTTGATATACCTTATTATCAAATAATATCGCATCGTATCTCTCTGCTCGCTTTATGATTGTATGTATATCATGTGCTTTGGTTTCATGTGGCTCCACAGCCATGCGCAGTTCCGGATGCATAGTCTCGTGAAACTGCTTTTTCAGGGTGTATCGTGATATTGTTCCTGATGGTAGGCAGGAGTGGTACATGAGTAGCTTGTTGCTGTCTTGGTGATCCACTCAGTTGTCCCATTGTGGACTTACTGGATTGCGTTGAACTTTGTGAAGAGCTCATCCATATTCCTCGAGGATTGGAATCGATCATGGAGGAAGTTTATCACCGTTGTCCCTCTTACATTATCTAGTTCCTAGTAGCCGCGTATGCACTGCTGGTATGCTTCGGCCGCGTCATCACTGCAGACGGATCCCATATAAATGGCTGATCCATATTCCGCAATTGGTACCGGATGTACCAGGAGGTACTGTTGTACTGTGGTGTGCCATCGTTCGAATGATTCGGGTCATAGGTCTTCTCCTTTACTCGTAAATTGCTTAGGTTTTGGCAACTTTATTGGTAGTGCAGGGGGCATTTCATCTCCTGGTGGCACCAGTGGCTGCGCCGGTGCCCCACTACTTGACATGTCCTCGTTATCTGAAGACGACTTGCTAGGGGGAGGTGGTGATAGAGGTGGCTTGCGGTCCTTTGCTGGTGATTCTGAGAAATCTCCAGGTGTTGTGCCTGTAGTCAGTTTCTTTCCTTTCCGTTGGGTGAGGCCTTCTCATGGGATCTCTCACCCACTTCATGTCGTTAGTGGATCTATGTCTCACTAATCTATGTAAGAGCCGACCGTTTCTAAGGTCTGCCGCTCCTACCAGTACCGTTGGTTGGATCCTATGGGGTTAATCAGGCCTCCGATCTGTATGCATTCTAACCACTCACTGAGGTTAAAAAAATGTAACGTATTCACGCCGGGGTGCCAATCACGCTGTTGGGTACAATAGGAGACAGGTAACGTCTGTCAGAGATCGTTAACTCTAAGGCTCGCTAAGGGAGGCTTCGACGATGTAATAGGAAAATAAAGATAACCGTTCAACAGAGTATATTAGAATACTGTCTGTCGAAGTCTGCCGATTCCAGAGTGGAAGTTGGTGGTCTTTTTAAGTACATGTATTTGAGTACAATCATGAATTCTCACTCATGTTCTTACTCAATCAAACCATAACAATAACCAAGTATTAACTGATACTGAAAACAAAACATAAACCAAACTAAGTATCAACTGATACTTAAAACAAAGCATAAAACAAACTAAGTATCAACCGATACTTAAAACAAAACATAAAATAAACTAAGTATCAACCCATACTTAAAACAAAACATAAAATAAACTAAGTATCAACCGATACTTAAAACAAAACATAAAACATACTAAGTATCAACTGATACTTAAAATAAAACATAAAACAAACTAAGTATCAACCGATACTTAAAACAAAACATAAGACAAACTAAGTATCAACCGATACTTAAAACAAAACATAAGACAAACTAAGTATCAACCGATACTTAAAACAAAACATAAAACATGCTAACTGAGTACCAGCTCCAGTTACAAAACGAGGATGTCATCGAGGTAAGCAGTGCAGAAATGGTCTACTTCCTGGCAGAAGACCTTGTTGATAAAGGCCTGGAAGGTGGCGGGGGCATTGGTGAGGCCGAAGGGAATGACCTTAAAATCAAAGAGTCCATAGCGGGTGCGGAAGGCGGTTTTCTATCGGTCCTTTTCATCCATTCGGACTTGGTTGTAGGCCCCACAGATGTCAATCTTGGAGTAGATTTTGGCTTCTGCAATGTTCATAAAGGTCTCGGTTACCAAGGGGAGAGGTCCGCAATCTTTGATAGTACCATCATTTAGCCCGCGGTAATCCACGCAGAGCCTCAGAGTGCCATCCTTCTTTTTGATGAATAATACTGGGGACGCTGCTGAAGAGGTAGAAGGACTGATGAATCCTTTGTCTAGGTTTTCGTCAATCCACCCTTTTAGGGCGGCGAGTTCTGGTGGGGACAGGTTGTAGAGGGGGCCGAAGGGAGGGGTGAAGCCATGTAATGACCCTACGTTACAGAGCTATGGCAACCTATGTCTACACCCATACATGAGATCAAGAGGTCTCGTGGTAGACTAGAAGGATATGCAAGAGCATGTCCGAGATATCTGATGGTCCGGGTATCTCATAGAACAGAAGGTACTACCGGGATAAATGTACCTAGGTAGAGTAAAGTGACTTTGTCCGTTCCGGCCTAAGGATAGGACAGAAGGCCAGGTAAGTTTACCCTTTCTAGGAAAGTCACGTTACCCTGTTATGGAGAACTAGTTTCATGTTACCATGGACATACTTACCCTACCTTTGGGACACTATTACCCTACCTTCTGTTGGGAATGTTCTTGGAAGAATTCCTGGAACTATTAGGATTGTTTATTACGCAATAACAATCGACGGGCATCAGCAAAAAGTCATTCTGCATCAGATCCGCATGTCTCACATCCCGACACAGCGCGCTCGTCCCCTGCGTCCCCTGCGTCCCCTGCGTCCCATGGGTTCACTACTCCGGCACAACGCCCCCCTGCGTCATCTGCGTCCCCCTTTTTACCCTCTCGATTCCCTCCGTCTCCAAGCAGGCGCCGTCCGCCCATACGTCTGGACCGCATCCTGTTTCTGATCCGATCTTGTCGTCGTCCTGACGCCGCGACCCGAGGTCAACTGCGAGATCAAGCTTTCTCCGCATCCTGATGCTCTGTTCTCGCTCCTTTCCTGATTGCTAGTTTCCAGCTGCCGTTACCGCAATCCGTTAACCACCAATTTGATTCCCAGGCCCGGTATTCTTCATCTCTGACGGCCACCTCTCGGTTCTCGTTTCCTCCATGTCACCCCCGGTCAGCACGTCCGAGTCTACGGCATCACCTTTCTGATGCTGAAATGAAAGTTTTGACGCCCGAGCTCCTATCGCGATGTCCACATCTTCTCCTGTCTCCAAGCTGATGCCAGCTCCGACCCAGGCCCACGTCGCACATCATCACACCCTGTTCTTGGTTTACTAGTACACGTTCTCTGGTTCTGAACACAATCTCATTCAACTTGAATCTTGTATCATTAATTTTTACTCTACTATTACGCAATTATTTCTACCAACAGTTTGAGTTACTACGCAATGGTAGGGATTTCGACGCTCCCTGCTGGCCCTGTGGTGTATCCTGCCTTGCGACGCAGGATACACCACAGGGCCTCCATTCGTTCCCTCGGATGCGATCTCAATAGATCTCATTGCACGTCCTCAAATCGATTCTACTATTCACCAGCCATCGCCGGTCACCGGCTGGGACCAGGTGCGCCTGGCCCAGAATGGTCCCAATGTCCACTATTGGAAACTGTTGTGCCTCTGTCCTCTGCTCTACCGTGACGAGACCATGGGCATCGGATGGCCGCCCGGAATTAACCACACTTGTCATTTCTACCATTGCGAGTCTGTAGACCCTATCCTGGTGCCTGTAGTCCCGGATCTTGAACAGCGTCCTGAGTCTAGCAGGAACACGTCCTCTGAGGGGACCATACATGTGCTCCCCTCCTGCCTGCACCCAAACCAAATCATTGCGACTCTGTTGCTTGCGGAAGAGCCGAGAACCCATACACTGCACCCGGTAGACATCAGAAACTTCGGTTTTCTGGAACGCGGGAATGTGGATTTCAAGTTGGGTCATCAGTTCAGTCGGAAGGAGTCGAAGTATTGCAGGATCTTAGGGAAGCGAGCGCTCCATTGGCTGGCTGCGACGGCTATACCGGATCAAT
>LN891081.1:75739-101020 GCA_900010015.1 Tuber aestivum
AAAGTCCCTCCGGCCGCCGCCTCCAAAGTCCCTCCCGTCAGCGCCCCCAAAGTCCCTCCCATTAGCGCCTCCAAAGTTCCCCCGTCAGCGCCCCCAAAGTCCCTCCTGTCAGCGCCCCCAAAGTCCCTCCCATCGCCGTCCCCAAAGTCCCTCCCGTCGCTGCCCCCAAAGTTCCTCCTTGCAGGCTGGCTCTGAGCCTTCTGGGCCTTCGGAGGAAGAGAAGCTTCGGTTAATGCAAGATCTCCTAAAAAACAAGGCATGGATGGCTGAGTTCCCACAGGATCCGAGACTTGTGTCTAGCACCCACGCATCCGGAGCCGACAAGGCTGGCCCATCGCGGATTGAACAAGGCCGTTGGTATGATGGCGCTTCCGACACCCCGGCCATTGGCACTGCTGAGACCGACCGGCCCCGGACCCCCAGTGCGGTCGCTACTCTTCCCTCGGATCCTCTGCCCCCCCTGGCGCCTGATACACTCCCGCTCTCTCCCTCCTCTTCCTCTGCCCCCCCCTGCACCACTACTCTTGCCGCTCCGGCGAGCCCCCCCCCATGCCCCAAATATCACCTCGGCTCCCAGCTCCCGAACTGTGACAAAGCCTAAAGGACGGAAGAAAGGAGGAAAGGCAAAGAAGTCAAAAGAAAAGAGTAAGGCAAATACCATTACGGCTAGCCACGAAGACGTGACTCCGACCCTCCAGGCGCCCCGGTGCGGAGCACGTCGGCTTGCCACCGACTAATACATATCTCATCACTTACATTTTTTTTCTTTTGTTTTTTAGACTAGCTCTTTCCTTCGTCTCCGAAGTTTCTTTTTCCCGCCTTAATGCATCTCGGTGTTTCCTTTGCCTCTGGGCTTTTATTTTTTCCTGTTTTTATCTCTCAATGTTTTCTCTGTCTCTGGCGTCCTTTTTAACCCATCACGAGGTTGTCTTCATCCCCGGCTTATTTTTTGACCCATCATGATGTTTTTTTCGTCTCGAAGGGTTTTTTTTTTTCTGTTTTCATCTCTCGATGTATTCTTCGTTTCCAGGGCCTTTTTCTTGAACCCATTACGGGGTTTTCTTCGTCCCCGGTCAATTCTTTTGACGCAGCCCGGAGTTTTCTTCTTCTTACAGCTCCCCCTTTTTTCGTTATCTACTAGTGTCTTCCCTGTTCCTGCCGTCTCCCTTGCATTTCTTTCGTTCGGGGGGTTTTTTCTACTCTGAGCACTACTACCACTGTTGCTTGGGCCTTTTGTATTGTTAGACTTGTCTACCCTGGTCCGGCGTCTCGTATTTTTAGTCCCCCTTGCGTTAGCATCGTGAACCATATTCTTAGCCACTGTACTCGAGTACGCTAGCATAAAGTTTGCCTCCATTTGGTCTATCTCGTGTTCTCCATCAGTATCAGGCCCGGCGTCGACAGGGCATCTCCAGTGCTCGGACGTAAGGAATGCCTGGCGCAAAGACGCTTCTCTATTGTTTAGCTGCCGCGATTCCACATTCGGACATGAACGTAGATTCATCTAATCCCATTAGGCATAGTTAGTGCTGTAGGGAAATTGCATCGCTAAACTATACCATAACTGGCTACGCGAGGCTTCGCTTGCTCCGTGATTGGCGCATTCATTTCCTCAGTTCTTTATCCGACTACGGTACTCACGTCCTATGAAGCTCAATGACTGTGAGTTTCGATCATGAACGAATGACCCAACAATCACAAAACGACATTTTGTAGTCAGGTTTTGAACTGAATACTGAGTGATAGTCTATGATTGCACCAGCTACCCTTTGCCAGAGGTCCAAGCGTAGAAAAACTAGCGTGACCTACTACATATAGAAAGCCTACACAAACACCAGGCCTTTTCCAACCTCACGACGCGATCCTCCCGCATCTCTAACCATCCCCAATACCCAATCTATCTCTCAACATGCCTAAGGAACCAGCCCATGTACGGAGTTCGCAAACCCACAGAATAGGCGGTCCTGTTCGACGTACCCAGGACGTTGGACCGACCCCTACGGCATCTGGAAAATCGAGGCCAAGAGAGGGCACAAACAACTCTCATAGCTCCCCGAGTACTCTAACTAATGACCAGACGTCACGTCGGCGTCCGCCCCCCCCGCCAATCACACCCCAACTGATAAGACCACCTAAACGAGTGCGTAGGAGTACCAGACCGACCACGCCATATATAGAACCCGAAATAGAATGCGACGGGCAAGCCAATTTTGAAACAGTACCTCTGTCCGACGATAGCACTGAAGAGTGCCAAATCTCACAGGGATCGGGGGAAGCTGAATCCGCGACCGACCTCGATCCAGAAGACAGTGATATCGCAGACCTGCCTCTCTCCGGCAGCCATCATCTATCACGAGTCGGGAAAAGTCGCCATGGGGATGGTCCTCGAACTGTTCGTATATCGGCGACCCCGCGATTACCGGAGACAGAAAATGCTCCGAGGATTCCAGCTGCGCCGCTGCGGATAGTTCGTGGGGCTGAATACAGTCCACCAGTCTTTCCGTCATCGAGTTTAGCTTGGATATCGTCTCCAGCAGGCCAGGGGAGTGTACATTCTTCGGTTATCAGAGGTTCTAGTCCGACTGGTCATCTAGACATAACACCACACGACAATAGCTGGTCCGTAGCCAGTACACGTCGGAATACACTTGTGGGACCTGAGCTCGCCGTGGTAGTTCTGGCAAAGTCTCTGATCCTCAATTACACTCTGTTTGTTAACCCAATCCCGAATCCAGCTGCTTTGATGGCCAAGATACACAGCATCTGGGATGAGGCGGTGAGTAAGACGCCAGGTGTGGGGAGTATGGAACCATCGGAGGAGATCGTGGGCCTAGTAAGTAAAGTCAGCTAGATATGGGGAGAAGCAGGAAATTGTATTGATCCAGTTAGATACGCCAGAAGCAGTCGGGGGTAAGGGCACAATTCATCTACCATGTGAAGCATCACATTGTAGCGTTATATGAACTACCAGAAGATACCCAGGGTACGGCGCGTAGGGTTGATTATCTCCTGGAAAAGGACAGGTTTATGTGCGACCCCAAAGGGTACGAGGTTGGACTCCCGCAGATGACGCTCTCATACAATTACATGTAACTACCACTGACGACGGCCATCGCAAGACAGCGCATGAAACTGCAATTCCTTACCCTACAGATCCCCGAGGCGATATATGGTAAGTACTTCGCAGGGAAGAAAATGCGGGGTATAGTAGACCCGGATTTCCTAGACATGATCAATGGTACTATAGTCTGCTTGACGTGCGCTATACTCTGTTATACACTTAGGACGTGGCAAACCGGTACATATACCGAGCCAACTGACTTCAAGCGTGAGTTAGTAGGAGGTGAGTATATGCGAATCATCGGGCGTACATGTGCAACGAATCTGGCTAACCCTCTACCAAACACTTGAGACCTCATTGCTAGGTAGACGGAGACATGGCGGAAATGTCCCCAGGGAATCCAGAAGAGTATTCTTGAGAGTATTCGTCAAACGATTACCAACAAGATCATGCAAAAACGCGGGGTCCACCAAGACCGACGAGAAGGCTATGACGACGACTGGGACTGGGTCAGTGCTGAATTAGAGAGCCTGAAGTCGAACCTGGAATCGCGACCACCACCCCCCTGGCGCAGCGATACTGTGACTGATTCACCCATGCTCGTCCCAGCGAGGCTACGGGGCAGACAAAATGAGTCGCAGGACACCGATGTCACCACAAGTTTTGGTCAGACGTCCACTGCCCTGGCGCTGGCGTTGCTTGATTCTGATCCAATCAGTGGATTCCTCCACGACATCACATGTCGACCGACGGAGATTGTTAGCAGCCCTCCTCCGGCCTCACAGCTATCGCTTAGTCTTGAGTAGTCACCTGAGGAACATGGAGTAGCGGCCGAAAGGGATCCCAGCGGACCGGGCGGCCCATTGTAGTTGCTTATCACGGAGGAGAGGCGGGGGCAGAATTCGTGAGGTCGATACTAGGTTATGGGTGAAGGAGGATTGGAGCAATCACAATCGGAAGAGGTACTGCGCGGAGACACAGTAGGAGCCAGTGTGCATGAGGGGATGGGGACGTAGTTGGGATTGCACCGCGACGGCATAATATTGTACATAAAGTGTCAGGGTCAACTAGAGGGAATCCCACCAGATTAGGCAAATAAGTCTGTTAGGTATGGATGAGGAGGAAACATCCACTATGTATTGTGACATGAAATATCGGGTAGCAAGAACCAGGAGCCACGAAGGTCTGGATCATGATTGATTGGTAGCGGGAGAATCTGGCCAAGAAAGCAGCGCCGGGGGACGCAAACGGTACATAAGTTGAAAGATCTGGGCGCAAGGGACATCGGCGCAAAAGTGTCCAGGGCGTACTAGTAGAGATCAAGACCACCTGTTTGGACGGGAGATAATCCAGATCTTTGAGCGCTGGGTCATCACGTTGAGAGTTAAGAGGAGTCGTTTAAAATATCAGGATTAATGCTGCCAGTGACGGGTAGGGTTGGGACGTCAAAGGCCAGGGGGTGGGCAAAGTCAGATGGGACGGAGCAGAATCAGACGATAGCAGGAAGTAGTAAAGGGTCACAGGGATAGTCAGGACGCAAGGAGAAGAAAGCGGAGAATCTCCTGACGCGAGGAGAGGGAAGGGTGGAATCTCCGGACGGGAGGAGAAGAGAGCGTGGAATCTCTGGACGCAGGGGACGTCGGCATCCACGTCCGGTGGGGTCAGGACGGGTTGCGCAAGAGGAAGGCAAATCTGGACGCGACGTCCGCGGGAAGTCGCGTCCAGGTTAACGGTTTGCATTTGGGCGTCCCGTGCGTCAGATGCATGGGACGCACGGGACGCAAAGTGAAATTTTTGCTGATGGGCACTTGTTTGCACAATGATCGGAAGACTACGGAAGGGGCTAGAGTGCTCCGAACATGCTGTAACTTTGCAGAATAACTCCTGAGGTACCTGCGGCCCCAGGGTTCGCCCTGGGTGTCATGGGCCTAAATGGTTGAAGTTGCCGTCTTACTAGTTAAATGGAATCATTGGAGGCATGTCCATAACACTGTATACGTTGCTGCCGTCCGTCCGTCCGATAGCTGTTCGCAGGATATATAAGGGGGTTAGGTGAAAAGGTGAAGTACCTTCTCCAAAAGGAACGGAGTAAAACGGACCAAAACTGACGGAGTTAGCATGAGCTATCCGGAAGGGTCCCCAGAGTAGTCCCGGGTAGTGCCAGAGACATCTGGGAAGGTTTTATGCCAATCAAGCCTACACGTGCCCCTTTGCCATAGGCTCTTTATGGGTTATTGGAAGACTCTAATAGTATGATACTTATCATCGTGAGTGGTCTGTCGGGGGTAAGGGACTATGGGTAGTGCCTATGAGTCCCGTCGCCATCACAGCTCTCCGTCGGAATGCCGTAGATCCTCTAAGTTCGCAATCTTGATAGATAGACCTTAGCCGGAAAAGACTGCTGATGTCTATGGGTGTTTGTATAGGTCATAGCACATGGGAAGAGAGTCACTTAGTTAGCTGTCCTAGGGGTCTTGACAGTTAGCCACTGGTAAGACTCCAATGTGCAGAAGTTTTTACTCTGGCAGGTTTATTGGTAAACACCTTGCAGAAACCGATGAGCATATGGGAGATTTTTGCTAGAGTGCACTTATGCCTTAAGCCCTTTTGGGACGCGGTATTGGTATTAGGCAACCCTCATGGAGAAGGGCATACTCATGTTGGTCGGGGTAACCTGATGGGGGAGTTTTTGGTATAAGTCTGATTACTTAAAGATTATACGAGAACTCTCCTACCACGACAGAATCAACATCCTCTCGAGAGACTTTAATTGAGATAAGCCTGAGCTTAACGATATTAAGTTTTACCGTTACTTTTATTCCTTACAATTTTGCAAGAGCTTTTGTTCGAGAGATTCGAAGTTTGGTGCAGTCGTATCCTTAGAATCCATCTTCCTGAGGGAGCCCCCGTTACAAGCCGGGCTTGAGGGGTATTTCGTAGTCCACGCCAGGCCGACTGGGTGGTAGTTGTGTTTGTTCTTTTTCCAGGAATACGGGTAGGAAGTCGTGGTAGACAGACGGGACGATTTCTTTGACTTCTTGGTGTTCCAACAAGGTGTGGTCGAGGGCCCATTGGATGGCATAGGCCTTAAGGAAGTGAGGGATCTCATGTTCCATTCCCTGGATACTAGTGACATCTGGGGTACAGTTTTTAAGGCAGTAGTCAGACTTGAAGATGATGGTATTGGAGGCGAAGCAAATAGTGACATCATGTTGTTTCAGCCAGGGGATGCCGAGCGTAAGAGGGTAGCCACCCAGTTGGGTAACAAAAGCGGGGACGGACTCTAGGTGGTTGTTGATTTTGAGGTCAAAGCGGGCTGTGTGGGTAATTGCACCAGAACTAATGGGTCTCCCTCCCGTCTATGACTGAGAAAGGTACAGGTTCTTTGAGCTGGTACAAGAGGAGGTGGTGACCGCTAGCGAAGTCTTTGTCCATGAAAGTATAACTAGTTGCTCCAGAGTCGATAAAGGCATGGGATCGGATTACGTATTGGTTGTCTATAATATCACAGGTGACTACCAAGTGGTTATCCTCAATTCCATTTTCTATTTCGTCCAAAGATGAACTAGAAATAACTAAACAAGGAGAAGACTTAACATGTTCCATGTCAGTGCTGGAGGGTGCACATGGGACCACTAGTTTTCCAACTCTTCTTGGGCAGGGAGGGGCTCCTCAAGAGTGGGGGCGACATGAGTGCTGGCCCCATACATGGGGCACGGTCCTTTGTTGGGGCAGGCACGAGCCATATGTCCATGTCCTCCGCAGTAGAGGCAAAGGCCACAGGTAATTTGGTCTTGCCTTTCGGCAGGGGAGAGCTTTCGACGTCCTGCTGAGAGGTCCATGGGACCGGATGCGGTATCGGTTGCTCTGGAGGCTGGGAGTGGAGCTGGAGTAGGGTTACGGGGAGCGGAGGGGGTGGAGGCCTTCCAAGATGACGAAGAGGAGCCTTTCTTTTCGGCAGCGCGGGCGCGGACATTGTTGTCAAGCTGCTTGAGGAGGAAGAGGCAGTCGTTAAAGGATTCCGGGACAGGGAAGACACATACTAGGGCATTCTTCAGCTCTGTACTGAGGCCCTGATAGAGGGAGGTACACTTGGCGGCATCGTTCCATAGGGTGTCGACAGCGAGACACTGGAAATCAGCGAGGTATTCCACCAATGGCCGATTCTTTTGCTGGAGACTCCTCAGAGCCTATTCGGCCGTTTGGACCCTGTTGGGGTCGCTAAAGGCTTGTTCCAGTTCAGCTATAAGCGCCTCCATGTCTTCAAAGTCGATGCGATTTCCTAGGACTCGGTATTGGATCTGGATGAAGGTGCATCCATGGAGAAGGCCGATAGCATAGCCAAGGCGGTGTTGTTCACTAGAGAACTGGTGGGTGTCACCCTGGAGTTTCATCCATAGCTGGGTGATAAAGGGGCGAAGTTTTTCGGTAGTACCAGCGAATTGTTTAGGGTCGGGGATCGAGACTTGTTTGTTACCACTGGCAGGGGCTGCGGCACTGGGGACAAGCATGAGGGCGAGGGCGGTATTCAGGGATGTGATAGTAGCGTTGGCCTGTGTGACGCTGGTTTCGACGATAACAAGCCAGGCCTTGAGGCCTTGACCTTCAGGGTATGCATTATCTCGTTCTTGGGCTAGAGTATTACAGTGTTGTTGTAACTGTTGGTACTGAGGGGTCTGTTCGGGTGGGAGTAGTGTTGCTTGTCGGAGAGGTGGAGCGGGGGTGTTCAGGATTTGGCGAACCAGGTCCCTAGCAAGGGTGAACTGGGTTTGGATCTGGGCGTAGGTTAAGCCTTAGATGCCTTCATTCCCAATAGCCCCAAGGGCCTGGAGTTGACCATTGACTTCTTCAGAGAGGTAGGAGGTGGCCATAGCTGGGTGTGGGTTGGGTCCTGGTAGATGCAATCTTGTGTAATAGGCAGGGTCTGAGAGTTGGGTAGCCCAAGGCACACTACGATCAGAGGAGGCAGGAGTTCGGAAGTGAGGACAAGGTACAAGCAGACAACCTAACCATGTTGTACGAGATCTGGGGGTCCGGGGCTCAGGGTCAGGGTTCACAGGGTCAAGATGATATGTAGTAGAAAAAAGGTGTAATTCCTAGGTACAAGGGCCTGAAGGAGATTACCAGATTGCGTAAAGAAAGTAAAATATAAGGGGGCACACCTCCTTATATAGATAGGAAATCCTCCATGATCACTATTACAAAAGAAAGTACTTGGTGTCGAGCACAGCCACAATTCTTCCATCAGGTTCTGTCATGTTCCGCCACACGGCAACAGGTCCAATCATACTACAAAGGAAATCCTACTATGCAACCAAAGAAACCAAACCAAATATATGCAACGAAAAACCCCAATGCATATTCCGTCTCCATGGCCAGGTGGCCGTGCCACTCCCTTCATTGTACAACACAAAGCAACCTCTCCTCCTTCCCCCTCCCCCAGATGTTGGCCCCCTTATCTACAAGGATAGGCCATGGCCTGGCCTGGTTTTTGCGGATAGACCTGAATCCAGGCCACCATGCTAAGGAGGCTCCAATTCCTAGAGTGGTAGAGGGTCATGATAGGGGCGGTCTGGGGACAACATATATTGAGCATGAGCCAACCATGATGGAATGGTTCCAGCAATACGAACCATCGGTGCCCGGCTTTGTCTCTTACCTCCTTAGCCTTATACCGTTTCTTTCGTGGATCGGAAGATATAATCTAAAATGGTTGTATGAAGACTTGGTCACGGGGATCACGGTGGGGTGCGTCGTAATTCCTCAAGGGAGTAAGTTTTGACTTTCTTCTCATTCTTTCAATTTCTCTGAACCTTTTTGTTTTACCTCTCCCCCCCTTTTTTTATCTTTTATTTGTGGGTTTGGAACGATTGAATACTCTCGCCGTCTTGTTTGCAATCAATTGACGAATTGAGGGTGATGTACTATTTCGCAATTGCACTATAGTGGCATATGCCAAGCTCGCGCTCCTCCCCGGTGAATTCGGTCTCTATTCGTCATTCGTCGGAGTTATGATCTACTGGTTCTTCGCAACTTCAAAAGATATCACAATCAGTCCAGTGGCAGTAATGTCCACGCTAGTCAGCAACATCGTATCTAAAGCCCCAAAACATTCGAAAACTTTCCCCTATACAAAAGAAGATATCGTCTCCTTGCTAGCCCTGGTTTGCGGCGGGATCGTGACCGCAATGGGCCTTCTCCGTCTGGGTTTCATAGTAGAATACATCCCCCTTATAGCAATTGTCGCATTCATGACTGGCTTTGCTATTAGTATCGCAACGGGCCAGGTCGGCTCCCTGCTCGGTCTCTCTGGATTTAACACTTGTGACCCTACGTACAAGGTCATTATCAATATCCTAAAGCACCTTCACACAGCACAGTTGGATACAGCAATGGGATTAACCGCCTTGTTCTTATTGTACCTGATTCGTTGGATCACCGGCACCTACTTACCGAAGAGATATCCTAGTCATAAGAAGACTTGGTTTTTCATCTCCACGTTGAGAACGGCGTTCACGATCCTGTTGCACACTCTAATTGCCTGGCTGGTGAATTGGGGACGTTCCCCCAAGGAAGTACTTTTCAAGATCCTTGGAACTGCCCCTTCCGGGTTCAAGCACATGGGTGTTCCAAAGGCGAAGGCCAAGATTTTTAACGTTTTCGTGGATGATTTGCTGGCGGCGGTTATTGTGCTGTTATTGAGCATATTGTATGTTCTGCGCCATCTTTGATCACTAATTGCTAGACTGCCCGCTAACCAAGAATGATTATCAGGCGATTTCGAAGTCATTTGGTAGAATAAACAACTACCAGATTAACCCATCTCAGGAACTCATCGCGATCGGGGTCACCAATATCTTCGGCCCATTCTTCGGCACATACCCCGCCACTGGATCATTCTCTTGCACAGCTATCAAGTCAAAAGCCGGTGTGCGCACACCCTTCGCTGGAGTAATCACTGGTATTGTCGTCCTGCTGGCTATTTACCTCCTGACCTCGGTGTTCTACTACATCCCCAATTCCAGTCTCTCCGCCGTCATCATCCACGCTGTCAGCGATCTGATCACCCCCCCCAACACAGTGTGCAAATTCTGGTGCATCTCCCCGCTAGAAGTGGTCATCTTCTTCGCGGGTGTCATTGTGACAGTATTCACATCCATTGAGAATGGAATCTACATTACAATTGCGCTGTCTGCCGGCATTATGTTGTTCAGGATTGCGAAGGCGAAGGGGCATCTACTGGGTAAAGTTCAGGTCCGCTCGGTCACGGGTGCTAGTCTATATAGAGTCGACGACCGTAGTGACCAAGGGAGTGAAGTCGCGCTGCACAATGCGCCTGCGGAATTGGTTAAGGGCAGCGCTGCAAAGAAGACTCTGGGGCGCAGTCTTGATGACAACAGTGCTAGAAACGTTTACTTACCATTGGATCTGGCTGACGGCTCAAACCCAAGCTTAAGGGTCGTAAGCCCATATCTGGGAATCTTCATGTACCGCTTCTCGGAAGGTAATTCTCTCACTTCTCCTTCCTCTTCCTTATAGTCCCTGACTAATAATGCCCAGGCATCATCTACGCCAACGCCTCCCACTACACCGAAAACCTCGTGCAGCACATCTTCTCTGCTACCCGGCCTAACACGTCCGCGACAATCATCGACCCGGGAGACCGGGCCTGGAATGACCCCCCACCCAAGTCCTCGGTCGCGGCCCATACTCCGCGCCGTAATCCTAGACTTTGCCTCTGTGAACATCGTCGACATCACCTCTGTGCAGAATCTCATGGACATGCGCACGCAATTGGATTGGTACGTCGCACCCGACATAGTAGAATGGCACTTCATCTCTATCGGGTCCCGCTGGACCAAGCGTGCCTTGACTGCCGCAGGATTCGGATTCCCCAGTGATATAGAGGGGGATTATGATGGTAAAAAGAAAGCCGGATGGACTCCTGTATTCTCAGCCGCAAGCATTGAGGAGACAGTTGTCGTTGATGAAAGCCTTAGAGAGAAGAAGGGCTTTGATAAGGAGGGTAGGAGACCGCTTAATGGGAGCCGCTCCTCCGAAGAGGACGATAATGGGGTCGGAAGGATTGGAACGACTGGTGCTGGTAAGCGGAGGGTTCCTGTCATCATTGGTGGGATTGGTGGGCTGTTTTTCCATGTTGATATTGATGGGGCATTGAGGAGTGCTATTGCCTCTATTGAGGGTCGTTAAATTTTTTCCTCTCCCCTTCCTTTTCTTTCTGTTGGGGAATCAGTTTCCCTTTTCTCTGCTTCGTTCAATTGGTTTGTTAGTATTTGCTTTTTTCAAATCATAGGGAAAAACTAGTTGATTCCCGTTTATACCATATGATAATCATTCATTTTTACCAGGCGAAGTGCGCCTCCGGATCGCTTTTGAATAAAAAAAAGGTTTATGAAGAATTCGAAGATGAGCTGGCAAATATCGCATAAAAGTAGACAAGAACCACAAGGCAACCTGCCGTAACGCTACTACTGTAGAAGTGCAGTAAAGTGTACGCCTTGTATTTGTTTTTCCCCCCTGTCAAGTCCTTGGATTCATTCGTAAGTACCACCCTGTAAGAAGATAGTGCAAACTTGTACACGGGTGTAAGCGTAAGTGATCGGAAAAAAAGCGGTTGGCTGCAACCAGCAGGTTTTCCGATCACTTTTCGCTCCAGGCTGGTACAGTTGTTTGTTACACATCGGGGCGAGTTCGTTGTTCACATCCTGCACAGTACTGCACTCGGTAGATGCCTTGACGAGATCCATAATACAAGGATTCATCCCTTCAATTAAGTGACGACATCCCGTGCAGCTCTAGCGCGAGAGTGCATGCGAATCTATGGGAAGCGGAAAAACTGACTCGGTTTGTGTGTGGCTGACGACTTTGTAGACGAATGAATCAGATTCTTCGGGGCGTGTACACACTCTGTCATCTATATATCCTTCTCTCCTCGCCCCCTTTTCTCTTCTTCCTCTAACCATCTCTTAATCCGCATTCTACTATCATCCTCTTACCATTTTCTCAATTAATTCTAATTGAAGCATCATGTGGTCTAATAAATGCTCATGTTGGGATGACCGAGAGCTTATTCCGGCCGGAGGTGGCGGTGTTTCGCCCCGAATTTCATCCTCAGGCTATCCAGGCTATAACCATGCCAAGGTTGTCGCGGAGCCACAACCCTCGATTGCTCGCAATCTTGGGCACATCTACGACGTGCCCGACAGCTCAACATCAGATTCGGCTCAACGTCACTTTCATGCCTAATCCAAACCAAAGTCCCACCACACAAAAATAAAAGTTGTAAAAGAGAGGAAAAGAAATCAGGGACATATTTACAGCGGCTTAAAACAATGTGTGAGGAGGTTGAATGGGGTTTGAGGGATCGGGAGTGGTCCGAAATTCTTAAATTCACATACTAATCAAATCTGACGTTGAGCTGTCGGGCACTCTCTGGAAGAGAGTGCCCAAGGTTGCGAGTTGCGAGCGACCGTGGGTTGTGGCTCCGCCACAACCTTGGCACGGTTAATGCCTACCGTGTCTACATACCAAAAATAGCACCTCCCACTCCTTTCAAAAAAAGAAAGCTGAGTTCACCACTCCCAATGCGCAACCCCGATCTTGTACCCCCCCGCACAAACCAACCCCAACCCGCCCCTCTGCCACTCGCATCACCATTGGTGAACCCCCTATCCTTCTGAAGAGCGGCAGGTCGGCGGACATTATGGGGGTTTCTAACTTCGAGGTCAACAACTTCTCCATGGAATCCGCCATAACTTTACAAGAACTGAGGCAGCCAAGGATATTGGAACTCCTCGAAACAGCGGATGAAGACCTGTGAACACATTTCAATCAAGGACTTTGATAGCTGGACCATCGAAAACCCAGAACTCGAAGAGAACAAACATATTCGTTATGAATACAATTCCTTTACTGAGTGGCTTATCATAAAGTATATGGCAATACCAACTCATGACTCACTCTATTTCTTTTTCAATTACATATTTTCCTCCTTTCTGACTGGAAAGATCAGATCATTAAAAGCCAGTCAGTTATTTTCCATTGGTACAAGTACTAGTACGTATTAAAACAATTCCCCTAGAGAATAATCTGGCTAACTCTATTCAGCGTTTGAAGGTTTCAGGGGCAAGTGGAGCAGCGGATCTTCCAAATTGCCAGATGGCTATATGATACTGAAGATATCCTCCGTCTCCGCTACACCTCTGGCGATTGAAAACTCAACACCGTGAGTTTCATCGAGAGATCATCACCACCCTCCTGCCCACTGCTGCCTTTGACTTCAGCCTAGGGGAGTCTGGCTCTTCTCCTCTCATGCCTGTATAACGGACAGGGTTTAAGGGTTGGGTAGTCTAAGGTATATCACAATCAGGGCAGGCAGGAATCTGGAGGCGAGGTCTGGGTATGGGGGTACAACCAAAGTGAGTTGTATGAGGTTTGGGGTTCCGAGGTTCAGGGTCAGGGCTCAAGGGTTTAAGAGGATGCGAAGCAAAAGAAAGTATAATTCCTAGGTACAGGTATTCAAAGAAGATTATTAGATTGTGTAAAGAATATAAAATATAAGGGGCACACGCCCTTATATAGAAAGAAAATCCTCCCTGATCACTAATATAAAAGAAAACCCTTGGCATTGCGCGGAGCCGTGATATCTCTGCCATGTTCCACCGAGTTCTGTTACGCAGCAACACATCCTAATCATAATACAAAGGAAATCCCTCATATAGCGATCAAGAAAACCACAACCAATAAACGCAACCAAAGCCCCATGCCTATTCTGTCTCTATGGTTGGGTAGCTGCGATAGCCTGGGGTATTGACTTCAGTCTACCATCGTAGGGCCCTTCCTCTCCCTAAGGGTTGGTCTCTTGGAGGCCTCCTTCGACTAGCTGGTAGTAGGATCCCTTCTACTACAGTGACACTATCTCTCCCAGAGTAAGGGACTACATGAGAGTTGAGGTAAAATACCTGCTTCACTTAGGAGGCTGATGGGTTTCCTTACTCCCCCTCTCTTTTCCCTCAACATGTAGTAGGGAGCCCTCTCCTCCTCCTGAGTTGGCCTCGCTGAGCCTACTCATGGTCGGCAACCCCTTAACCATTATCATTAGACAGCCGGGACTACAGTTTGCAGTAGGGGAGAACAGCCAATAGGCTACGGTCGATCTCCTTACTCTCTTGTTTCCTTAAGAGGCTGCCTAGTCAGACATGAACATGATTACCAATAGATGGTATTTAAGGTCTTCGGGTCTACTCCTCTGATCTCCCTTCTCTACAGTCAGATGGGCTGGCACCCTACTACCCTCTTCCCTATTCCCCCAGTTATCGCCCACAGCTGGTTGGTCTCCTCCTTCATTCTATAGTATCGCACTGTCTCCTTGAAGTGAGTCTGAGAGAGGGCCCCCTATATCAGTACACTCTGGTGTTGCTCTCTGCTTGAACTAAGTGGACTTGGCCCCTGGGGCCCTACGTGGCTTGCTACTAACCTTTCTTTTGTTCTTTTGGGATTTCTCAGTAGGTTTTCCTGGCCCTTCCTGCTTTCTTCTTAGTTAGGATTTCTTTGTTCATCCCTCTAGCCAGGGTTGGGTTTCTTTTCTTTGAGGCGAGATGTGCAGTTAGCTCTATACCAGAGGGGCTTGGGGGGTTGGCTTTTTCCTGTGGCAAGTGGAGGGATATGGTTTTTTTGTCATTATAGCTAGTGCTCTATATATTTTTTGTATCCTAAACAAATAATCAACAAGTAAAACAAAAAAAAGAAAAAATATGACCCTGAAGACCATGCGATTTCCTACAATTGTTTGTAAGTCAGGATTTTTGAAAAGCAGGAATAATTTGATAGATGATGCACATCTTTGGCTGCTTGATACTGAAGGACAGATGAAAATGGTTGTTGTGTTGTCCTTTATGGTGAGTCGGTTATGGGGGAACTGTTAAGAATCTTACCAAGCAAGTAAGTAGTGCGACAGGTAACAACTCTTACTTAGGTACGAGGTAATAGTTCTTAGCCCGTTGCCTACATGAAGGTGATAGTCTAGTCCCTCAACTTCTATCTTATCATACCTATTTCTCTGGAAATTCCTGAGTCCTTACTTAGGACTTAATCTTTCGTCTTGGGAGAAAAGACAATTCTTGAGTTTCTTAAGATAAATCTTAAAGAGTGTAGAGATAGGTTTTATTGTAAAATATAAAGGTAAGAAATAAATAAGAAGAATGTGTAAAGAGCTCATACTTGGGGTCCTAGTAACCCTTTATATATTCGGTCTTCACCTAGCATGACTCATACCTTGTGTCATATGAACTCTGTGACTTATAACTATGAGTTATGTGAAATTCCTCAGCTGACTCCTATGAGTTGCTGCCCAACATACCTTAAACCAATCAAAACCTAATAACTAAATCAGGTGCGCAACTCGCGTCACCTGAGTGAAACCCATGACTCATAAATTGAGTCATGTGTGAAAATCATAACATCGTGTGACTCACAACTGTGAGTCATGAGCAGGTAAACATAATAACCTATGGTGCACTAGTGTGCATCATGTGAAATCCCAACATACCTATAACTCGGAATTCCAAGTTATGTGAAATCTGCCTTGCTTAGTCACAGTTTGTAATACTAGCTTCCCTCTCCCTCAGCCCGAGTCTCTTGGGGCTTCAGTCATCCTGCCATCTCCCATTGTCTCCCTATCTTTTTTCTTCGTAGTAGTAGCCACAATTGATCCTGCGGACTGTTCTTACTGTCCTCTCCACATGTCTTCGACCCTGTGCCTCCTGGCTTGTCAACTCTTTCTCCAACTCATATCTTGCTCCCTTCTCTTCTGCCAACTCCCTCTTGAGCTAGTCCATCCTTAACAGGATTCCTCTCTTCATTGTCTCCAGTAACAATCGTGTCATCTAGAGTTTTTTTTCCAATTCTGCTATCACCGCCTGTTGGTCCTCTGCCTGAGGCAACCTCGGCGTAGCTTCTTCCATCTCTTCCTACCAAGATACCTTCTTGGCTTTTTTCTTCTAGGGCTATTTGGATTTTTGAGCCCCCCTCCTCCTCAACTCCATCCTCAGAGTTGGTTTGATGTATTGTACCAGAACCACTAGCTGTCACGGCCACCCGGCTATGGAGACGGAATATGCATGGGTCTTTGGTTGCATATATGGGATGTGGTTTCCTTGGTTGCATAGTGGAATTTCTTTTGTTTAGACGAATGGGATACCTTGCCGTGCAATGGAAGATGGCGGAACCACACAGAGGAACCGTGGCTGCATGCAATGCCAAGGACTTTCTTTTGTATTGGTAATCATGGAGGATTTCCTTAGTATATAAAGGGGTGTGCCCCTTTATATTTTGCTTTCTTTACGCAATCTGGTAATCTCATTCGGACACCTGTACCTAAGAATTACACTCTCTACTATCTGGCGTCCTCTTGAACCCCAGAACCCTGACCCTGAACTCCTGAGCCCTGAACCTCGCACAACTCGCTTCGGTTGTACCCCCGCACCCAGGCCTCATCTCCAGAATCCTACCTGCCCTGATTGTGCTGTGCCTTAGGCTACCCAACCCGCAGATCCTGTCCGTTACACAAGATTGCGTCTACCAGGACCCAACCCACACCAAACCATGGCCACGTCCCACCTCCCTGACAGCATCACTGGTCCCCTCCATACCCTCGCGAACCTGGGGGATGACCACGCACCAAGCCTTGACCATAAGCAACTCCAGGCCCAGTTCAACCTCGCCAGAAACCTGGCTTGTCAAATCCCGAGTGCACCAGCTCCTCCCCCTCATCAAGCAACCCCCGCCACTCCAGAACAGACCCCTCAGTATTAACACCTGCAACAAGAGTACAACCTCCGGGCCCAAGAACAGGACGATGCCGATACCGAAGGCCAAGGTGTCGAGGCCCAACTCCTCATCGTCGAAGCCAACCTCGCACAGGCCAACGCTACCATCACGTCCCGGAACACCACCCTCGCCCCATGCCCGCCCCTGGTGCTACAGCTCCTGCTGGTGGCAACAAGCAAGTCTCAATACCCGAGCCCGAACAGTTCGACGGCGCTCCTGACAAGCTCCGCCCCTTCCTCACCCAACTAAAAATGAAGCTCCAGGGTGATGCCCACCGGTTCACCAGTGACCAACACCGGCTCGGTTATGCCTTCGGCCTCCTCTGTGGAGGTGCCTTCGTCCAAGTTCAATATCGATTCAGGAATGACCGCATCGACTTTGCGATCATGAAGGAATTCTACGCCGAACTGGAACAAGCGTTTGGCGACCCCAACAGGGCCCAAACCGCTGAACGGGCTCTGAGGAGCCTTCAGCAAAAGAATCGACGCTTCGTGGAGTACCTTGCTGACTTCCAATGCCTGGCAGTGGACACACTTTGGAACGATGCCGCCAAACGCACCTCCCTATATCAGGGCCTCAGCACCGACCTGAAGGATGCCCTAGTACATGTTTTCCCGGTTCCTGAAGCTTGGAACGACTACCTCTCCCTCCTTAAGCAGCTAGACAACAACGTCCGTGCCCGGGCTGCCGAAAAGAAAGACTCCTCCTCTACGTCATGGAGAACCTCTACCCCCACTGCACCTCGTCCCCCTGCTCCTGTCCTTCCTCCAACTTCCACAGCCACCGGCACCGCATCGGGCCCCATGGACTTCTCTGCAGGTCGCAGAAAACTCTCTCCCGCCGAAAGGCAAGAAAGGATCAACCGTGGCCTCTGCCTCTACTGTGGAGGGCATGGACACATGGCTCACGCCTGTCCTAACACGGGACCCTGACCCATGCATGGGGCTGCCACCCACACTGTTCCCGCTCCTGAGAAGCCCCTCCCTGCCCAAGAAGAGTCGGAAAACTAGTGGTCCTATGTGCAGACTCTGGCACTGACATGGGACATGTTAAGCCTTCCCCTGGATTAGTTATTTCTAGTTTATCTTTGGACAAAATGGAAAATGGAATTGAGGATAACCATTTGGTAGTCGCCTGGGATATTATAGACAACCAACACGTAATCCGATCCCACACCCTCATTGACTCTGGAGCAACTGGATATGCTTTCATGGATATAGACTTCGCTAGCCGTCACCACCTCCCCTTATCCCAACTCAAAGAACCCGTACACCTCTCGGTCATTGATAGAAGACCCATCAGCTTTGGGGCACTGGCAATTACCCACATTACCCATTTTGACCTAAAAATAAACGACCACCTTGAATCTGTCCCAGCCATTATCACCAAACTGGGTGGTTACCCCCTTACCCTTGGTATCCCTTGGTTAAAACAACACGATGTTACCATTCGCTTTGCCTCCAATACTGTCACCTTTGAATCCGACTATTGTCTCAAGCACTGCACTGCTGATGTAACCAGTATCCAAGGAATCGAACATGAAATCCCCCACTTCCTCAAAGCCTACACCCTCCAACATGCTCTCAACCACACAGTATTGGAACAACAAGAAGTCAAGGAAATGGTCCCTCCCGAGTACCATGATTTCCTACCTGTATTCCTAGAAAAGGAACAAACCCAACTGCCTCCTAGCCGACCAGGAGTGGACCATGAGATACCCCTGAAACCTGGCTTCACCCCTCCTTTCCGTCCTCTCTACAACCTGTTCCCGCCTGAGCTCGCCGCCCTAAAAGGATGGATCGACGAAAACCTAGACAAAGGATTCATCAGCCCTTCTACCTCCCCAGCTGCGTCCCCAGTACTGTTCATCAAAAAGAAGGACGGCACCTTGAGACTCTGTGTGGACTACTAGGAATTGAAGGAAGAGACTGTCAAAGATCGCGAACCCCTTCCCCTGTTAACCGAGACCTTCATGAACATTGCCGAGGCCAAAATCTAGTCCAAGATCGACATCCGTGGGGCCTACAACCAGGTCCTAATGGATAAAAAAGACTGCTGGAAGACAGCCTTCCACACCCGCTACGGGCTGTTCGACTCTAACGTCATGCCCTTTGGCCTCACCAATGCTCCTGCTACCTTCCAGGCCTTTATCAACAATGTCCTACACCAGGGGCTAGACCGGTTCTGCACCGCCTACCTTGATGACATCCTTATTTACAGCAAAACGGAAGAGGAACACATAGAACATGTGCGCTGGGCACTTAAAGCCTTGCAGGACGCCGACCTCGAAGCCAAACCACAGAAGTGTGAATTCCATGTCACCCACGTGGAATACCTGGGTTTCATTATCAGTCCCGAAGGTATACGAATGGATAACGCCAAGGTTGAAACCGTTACTACTTGGCCTGTGCCCGCCCGTGTACACGAGGTCCACGCCTTCCTTGGCTTTGGCAACTTTTACGGATGCTTTATCCGCGCCTTCTCCCACCTGGTGCGCCCTCTCACAGCTCTCACCAAGAAAAACCAGCCCTTTGTTTGGACCCCCAAATGTCAATGCGCTTTCGAACAATTAAAGAAGGACTTCACCACGGCTCCTGTCCTCGCCCACTTTGACTTTCACAAAGAAGTGATCATCAAAACCGATGCCTCCGACTTTGTCTCTGCCGGTGTTATGTCGCAGAAGGATGACAGTGGACGTCTCCATCCTGTTGCCTTTTATTCCCGCAAGCACAGCCCCGCCGAATGTAACTGCGACATTTACGACAAGGAACTCATGGCCGTGGTCAGAGCCTTCGCGGAATGGCGATGCTACCTTCTCGGAAGGCAAGTAACCATCCTGACAGATCACCTCAACCTCAAGCACTTCACCACCAACAGGCTTGTGAACAACTGGCAAGCCCGATGGTCCGAGTTTCTGTCGCAATTCAACTACCGAATTGAGTATCAACTCGGAAAGTTAAATGGCAAAGCTGACGCCCTGACCCGTATAAAGAACGAAACACCCGAGGAAGTACAGGAACTAAGGAATCACTGCACTCAAGTAGTGCTAAAGTCTCAGCCTCTGAGTTTGTTGGCGAACATTAGGCTCCCTACTGGAGCATCCCCCATTGAAGATCTTTGGAAAGAGGCCTATGAAGCTGACACAATTCCAACTCAGGTCCTCCGGGCCCTTGACAAGGGCGATCGACACTCCCGCCTTCTATCATTGAATGAGTGCAAACGTGAGGGATATCACCTACTCTACCGCGATAGGATTTATGTTCCCCGGCATGATGAGCTGCGCCTTTGACTGATACAAGACTCCCATAACCGGCCCTCTGCAGGACACCCTGGACGAGCCACAACCTATGAGCTTATGTCCTGACATTAGGTTTGGCCTGGCATGAGGCGAGACATTGGGCGCTTCGTGGCCAACTGCCATACCTGTTAAAGAAGTCACACCTCCCGGCATGCCCCCTTTGGCATCCTGCGCCCCCTACTGATACCCGACCATCCCTGGGAACATATATCGATGGACTTTGTTACCGGCCTACCATGGAGCCAAGGGAATGATGCGATCCTGGTAGTGGTAGATCAACTATCCAAAATGTGCTACCTGATCGCCTGTCGTACCACCATCGACGCCCCTGCCCTGGCCCACCTGTACCTTCGCCATATCTGGAAAGACCATGGGCTCCCAAAGACTATCACCTCTGACCGTGGTACTCAGTTCACAGCGGACTTCTGGAGAACAGTATGCGAGAAGTTACAGGTCGAACGAAAGATGTCCACAGCTTTCCATCCCCAAACAGATGGCCAAATGGAATGTGTCAACGCCATCATGGAACAGTACCTTCGGGCTTTCGTTAACTACCAACAAGACGATTGGTCCCTCTGGCTTCCTATGGCAGAATTCACAGCCAACAACCATGCCTCAGAGTCCACTGGTTTGTCCTCCTTCTTTGCTAACCATGGCTATGACTCCCGTATGGACTTCCTAGACACCCCCAACAAAGCCTCCGATGAACCCTGAGCAGGCACCTTTGTGGAATGCATCAAAGACATCCACGACCACTTAAGAACCGAGATCGCCTTTGCCCAAGACCGGCAACAGGAATATGCCGACAAAGGGAGACTCCCGGCCCCTCACTTCCAGATTGGAGACCGTGTCTGGCTAAACGCCAAAAACATCTGCACCAAACGACCCTCTCTAAAGCTGGACGACAAACATTTTGGCCCCTATCCTGTCCTCGCCCAGGTCAGAACCCATGCCAACCACTTAGACCTCCTGCCTACCATGAAAATCCACAATGTGTTTCATGTCTCCCTCCTTGACCTCGCTTCACACGACCCCCTTCCGGGCCAGGAGATACCACCACCACCCCCGGTGGAGGTTGATGGCGAACAGGAGTGGCAGGTGGAGGAAGTTTTAGATGCCAAATTCGTCCGCAACCGCCTACGCTACTTGACCCGTTGGAAGGAGTACACAGAGGCTACCTGGGAACCTGCTGACTCGGTCAACAGACTCCAAGCTCTGGACTGGTTCCATGAACGCTACCCACACAAACCTGGACCCTTACCGAAATAGGTCGCCTCCAGGGACTTCGGCATCGGAGAGGGGGGCTAGTGTCACGGCCACCTGGCTATGGAGACGGAATATGCATGGGTCTTTGGTTGCATATGTGGGATGTGGTTTCCTTGGTTGCATAGTGGAATTTCTTTTGTTTAGGCGAATGGGATGCGTTGTCGCGCAATGGAAGATGGCGGAACCAGATGGAGGAACCATGGCTGCACGCAACGCCAAGGACTTTCTTTTGTATTGGTAATCATGGAGGATTTTCTTAGTATATAAAGGGGTGTGCCCCTTTATATTTTTCTTTCTTTATGCAATCTGGTAATCTCCTTCGAACACCTGTACTTAAGAATTACACTCTCTACTATCTGGCATCCTCTTGAACCCCGGAACCCTGACCCTGAACTCCTGAGCCCTGAACCTCGCACAACTCGCTTCGGTTGTACCCCCGCACCCAGGCCTTGTCTCCAGAATCCTACCTGCCCTGATCGTGGTGCGCCTTGGGCTACCCGACCCTCAGATCCTGTCCGTTACACTGGCTCTGGCATTGGGGATCTCCTAGGCAATCCCAGGAGTGATGTCTTGGGCGGCCATTGGTTCGCCTCCTGTGGCCAATATCCCAAGCCTTCTTTCTTGGTTTTGTGCACCCAGCACTCGTCGTTGTAGCATCCTGTCCATGACAGGTTTGCATGTTCCCTTTCGGGCATTGGTGTTCTTGCTAGAAGTAAGTCCACCAGATTTACCCAGTCGTCATCTGTGGGTTCTTTGTTGACTGGTGTTGGAGTACGGTACCTTGGGCTTGTTGGAGTGATGTGTTTGAATGCATCGCTTTCTGGGATGTTCTGGAGTGCCAAACGTATCGGCAGTTCTTGATAGTTCACCTTGGGCTGTTCCCAATGGTAGGAGTCAGTTCGGAGTAATTCTGGTCTCACAAACTCGGAGTTGGGTACGTTCTCGACACTTCGTTGTTAGTTTGCTCAGGTATTGGCGGTGGAATTGTTGGACTGCATTTTGTGCGTGTTTAAAGTTCTTAGCTAGGTACTAGGTCTTATCATATTTTGGAGTATATCTAGTCTACTTCGCTCTGTATTGTAAGCCACTGTAGTATAGTTGAGAGTTGATGATTTCTTTGAGTTCATATTCTGATTCACCGTCTATTTTGGTAGGTGGTAGTGGGGGTTTTTCTTGAGAAGGTAGAGGATTGTCTTGATATGGTTTGAGGAGGCTGATGTGGAAGGTATTGTGTATCTTTATCGTAGGTGGAAGGTTGAGCTTATAAGTGTGGCTTCCTACTTTTACCAAGATCCTGAATGGTCCTATTTTCTTGTAATCTAATTTTTTTGTTAGTTGGGTTGTCTGGATGTTGCATGGTAGCAACCAGACTTTATAGCCTAATTTTAGGTATTGATCAGTTTTTCTGTGGTGATCGTATTCCTCCTTCTGTCGTAATTGTACTGTGACTATTTCTGTTCATAATATGTCATGTAGTTGACTTATATCTTTTCTGTTTGTTATCTTTCCTTGGAGCATATGACTTATGGTTTCGTGCTCTGGATGCAGGCCATAGTTCGCAAAGAAGGGGATTGTCTTGATGGTTTCTTGTTTTCTGTTGTTGTAGGCGAATTCAACTATAGGTAGCCATTTGCACCAATCGTCTTATTGATAATTGACGTATGCACGAAGATATTGTTCTAATATGCCATTTATCCGTTCCGTTTGCTCGTCTGTTTGAGGGTGGAATACTGTGCTCACGTATCGTTTGATTCCCAGTTTTTCTGTTATCTCCTTCCATATTTCTGATCTGAGTAGTGATCCTCTATCACTACTGGTATCTTTTGGTAATCTATGTAGTTGATATATTTCTTTTAGAAATATTTTTGCGAATTGTATTGCCATTATATCTGTCCTGTAGGATATGAAGTTACTCATTTTGGTCAGAGGGTCAACCACCACTAGAATAGCGTTTTGATTATTTGACTTCCATAAGTCTGTGATAATGTCAAGTGATATTGATTTCCATGGTTTTCCTGGTGCTTTGTTTGATTTGAGTAGTCCGTAAGGTGCATGCCAGACCACTTTAGTTCGTTGACATGTGTCGTAGTTCTTGACATATCGTTTGATAACTTCTCTGATCTTGGGCCAATAGTATCATTGGTTAATGAACTTGGTAGTTTTGACGATTCCTCCATGTCCCGCATATGGAGGATCATGATAGTCTCATATGATTTCCGTCTGTAATTCTTCTTTATCCGATATCTAGATTTTTCCATTGTACTACAAGTATCCGTCTTTCCATTGGTATAGTCCTAGGGCTATGTCTTTGATTTCCTTTATGCCATCTACTAGTTTCTCTCTTATCTTATCGAATTCCTCATCTTACTTACTTTCCTTTCTGATGTCTTCTTCCAATGTCATCCTTGTGCTGATCTCCTTGAGCGACTCGTATCTACTATCTTCTTCTTTGGGTTGGAATATTTTTTCCTTGGTAATAGTATTTGTTTTCTTTGTTTGATCCTCTTGTCTTCTGGGTTCTTCAGTTTGTCCTTTGATCCTTGAGTTAGGGCGTCTGGTTTTCCTCCTTTTTGTCTTAGACGATATTCAATCCTGAAGTTGTAAGTGCTGAGTTTTTTCATCCATCTCATTTGTCATCCATTTAGTTTCTTCATAGTCATGAAGGGTACTGCTAAGTTCTTATAGTCCATAAGTATCTTAACTGAAGTATTGTTGTTTTATGCATATCTCCTCCATTCCTTCAAGGGCTGAACTATCGCTAATAGTTCTTTATCATGGACATCGTAGTTGCATTCTGTGGAGGTCATTGTCTTGGATCTGAAAGCCAGGGGTCTCCATTTTTCATTTTCACATTTCTGTGATAGTATACCTGAGCATACATATTTGGAAGCATCTATTTCAATCATGGTTGCTCTTTCTGGATTGAAATACACCAAAATCGGTCCTTGAGTAATGTTGGTTCTTAGTTCATCAAATGCCTCCTTTTTCTTAGGTCCCCAGTCCAATGTAATATCTTTCTTGGTTAGGTTGTATATGTTACACATAGAAGCGTAATCAGTGCGGCACATGACTAAATGCATAAGGTCACGTGTTCGACTGTGGGCCCCGCCGTAGTTATCGTAACGATATCATATTATCGCACGGAACGATAAGGCATCTATGCAGCCTGCTCTGCGGAAATACGAGGCATGCGACCGAGGGGTTTTTGCTAGATAACATAGAAGGAGCTCTGCCCTACAAGATAAGACCCAGTCGAACCAGATTGGTTGGTTGGTTGTTAAGCTATGACCTCTGGAAGTCTTGGTGCTGCTATTGCGAGAAGTAGCCACACCATCCTCTGCTCGCATCAACTAGAGTCATCCGGAGACTAGTTGACGATTGGTTATAAAACAACTCACTGGTCGAGTTTGTTATTTTTGTCATGCACTCTAAGCTATGCACATAGAAGAGTCATTGAAAAGTCCCTGGACGGAGCCGATCAGTCCACTCAGGAAGAGAGCGGGGAAGTTAGTTTTCGGGGTCAAAGAGTGTTCACACCCCGAAGACACTGAATCGCTAGCATGGCAGGTACATAATCAGTAAGGGATTGGATGTAGGCCGCGACCACCCAGACGCGGAATATAAATATCGAGGTGCCTCTCTAGCTTAAAAGCCATCCTCCGTCTCCGCTACACCTCCGGCGATTGAAAACTCAACACCATGATTTCTATCGTGGCTTTCATCGTCCACCGCCACCACCCCCCCCCATCTCCCTCCATCTAGCCTCGGTTACAGGAGGTGGGCTCGCTTCCGCTCTCCCTTGGGGTCC
>LN891081.1:101715-112999 GCA_900010015.1 Tuber aestivum
CCCCCCCCATCTCCCTCCATCTAGCCTCGGTTACAGGAGGTGGGCTCGCTTCCGCTCTCCCTTGGGGTCCTGATTTATTTCTTGATTCCCTCGGTTCCATCCTTGGTTGAGGCCTTCCATCTTCGTGATGTTTCCCCTCTTCCTACCCCGCCTCGCTTAGGCGTTGGCACGGTCGGCAACCCCCTTTTCCACCTTCAACAGAAGGCCGGGACTACAGTTGCAGCAGGAGAGAACAGCTTACAGGCTACGGTCGATCTCTCCATTCTCTTGCCCCCGTAAGAGGCTGCCTAGTCGGACACGAACGCGGTTACCGATAGTTGTCGTTCACGGAATTGGGTCTACCCCTCCTCTACTCTTTGGGCCTCTTTGGCTGGCAGGTGGTGGGATCCCATCCACTACAGTGACGCTATCTCTCCCAGAACAAGGGACTACATGGGAGACGCGGGAAAACACTTGCTTCGCTTAGGGCTCCTCTCCACGGTCGGATCGGCTGGTACCCTACTACCACCTCCTCTCAAGCTGGCACCTTACTGCCTCAATCGTCAAACGTCCCGGAGGACACACGGTCACTGGCACGCCTGCCACACACCTCCTCTCCTCACTTCTTGGTCGCCGCCTTCGGGGTGGTTTCCCTTATACCCTTCGCATCCTGGGCTCAGGCTCCCTCCTCCTGGCCCTTGTCATATGGCCTGGGGGTTCCTATATTGGATTTGAGTTCTGATCGTTGGCCCTTAGGGGTTCGGTTTGGGTTTCTGCCTTTAGGTGTTTGTTCTTGGGGTTTTGGCAGGTTCTTGGTTCACTGTCGGGTAGTTAGCTTTCTTTTGTCGCTTGGCGGAGGGGGTTATTGGGTGGAGCTGTTCACGGGAAGGATTACGGGTGGGAGTAGTTTTTTCTACCCCAGAGGGTTCTTGTAGCTCTGTCGTTCGGCCTGGTCCGGGGGGGGCGGTTTTTTAGACGTCATAGCTAGCGCTCCATATGCCTTTTTGTCCCATAAACAAAAATTTAAATGAGTCAAACAAAAAAACAAAAATCCCTAGCTTGAAAGTCTATCATCAGCGACCAGAGAAGAGATCTTATCAATATATTCATTCTACTTTACTACTATCTTTACAAGCCTTCTTGACTATCTCCGAGACACAAGAATACAGGGCCTAGTGTATACTTGCTTGACCTTAGAGTTACCTACCCCCTAACACTATATTGATAACCTCTGGTTACCAAGGCTCTTTGAATGATCCCTTTGAGACCACAAATTCAATCAGTAGACTTTGAAGCACATTCAGACACCACCTTCGAACTACGATACACACCTATCTATGTCTCCCTTGAAACACTTTGGGAAACCGAATTAGCATATATCCCCTTATTCGACGAAGACGAACGATCTTGGTTCACCGACCCTGAGGAGTGGTCGGAACCTGATTTCTTCCCCTACAACTTCAACAACCCTGACTGGGAACTTTACGAGGAACCTACCTGCGATACAGCGCACCATGGTATGACTTCCCTCCTCTGTGATGACGAAGGGGGTTACAAGGGATCCTTGACTCCCTGGGCATTGGAAATTGAGCTCTTACACCAACGCAAACTAAACGAGGAACAATATGTCGGACATACCTCAAATCACGGAGAGCGGTGAGCCGGCAGACACTGACATGGGAGAAAGAGCAGTGTCCCCAATACCGTTTGGTGGATGGGACCCTCGATTAGTCGGAGGACTTTTCTCTAGAGGAGGACAACGAAGCCTACCATGAGACCCAATCGGTTTGGGTCCATTTTTAGGACAACCTCCACAACCAAGCCCATTCTCCGAAGAGCAAAGATTCAAAAACTTTGCAACTTTAGTAGGAAGGGTAACGGCGCAGTTAGACCAAAGCATTACCCAGACTCAGAATGATCAGCAAGTTGCATATGCGGCGCTGACCGAGGCCGGAAAACGCTATGCCGACAAATTAGTTGGTGTGAAGGAAAGAATGGACAAAGGCAAAAGGTTCCTAGAAGATGAACTAGCGAGGATGGAATGAGCAGTCCAAGGGCTGCAAGGAAATGTCACGGCGGAACTAGAAAGTTACCACCTAAGGGTAGCTGAAGAAATAGCCAGGACAAGCTTGGCCCAACAGGAGCAGTCTAGGAAAACTGCAAGATTGGAAAGGGAAGGTGCAGAACGTAGCGTGGATGCTATGGAATGGGACAATACCTTGTCTCAAATGATTGAGGAGCTGCAAGAACAACGAAGGACTGACTGAAAGGCTTTCGACTTGTTCCAGAGGAAAGCCGCAAAGGACCATAAGGACCTAATGGCGGCCCTCAATGACAAGTTGACAGAGTATGTCAACAATTCCAATGAACACTGAAAGGCAGTTAAAGACACGGTAAAATGGTGGGAGAAAGAATTTGCCACTTTGTCACGGCAAATGAAGGATTTTTAAACTGATGTGAGGACCGAAATAGTGGACATGACTAGAAATATGAGCGAGCTAGTTCCCGATGGGGTAACCCTGGCATTAGAAAGACGATTCGAAAAAGTCCCAACAGGCCACACCAACCAACCGGGCAATATTGGTTTCTCACCTCTGCCTCCTCCAAGCCCCTACGAAGGAGCTTCCTATGCCGGAACAGTCCATGAGACCGAAGCATACCACCAAAGTGCTTACGCCCCACCACCACCACCTATACCCCCAAAAAGGGACCCAAATGGCAGTGGACCTCCCGGGAGAGGCGGTGGACCTCTCGGAGGAGGCAACGGACCTCCAGGCGGAGGCAATGGACCTCCAGGTGGAGGCGGTGGACCTCCCAGCAGAGGCGGTGGACCTCCCGGAGGAGGCAACGGACCTCCAGGCAGAGGCAATGGACCTCCAGGTAGTGGTAGTGGCCCTCCCGGTGGCAGAGAACCACCCGACGGACCAGGAAACGTACACTTTTAGGCTGAAAAATGGGCAGCCTTGATGACACGAGCAGTCGCTGGGGCTAGTAGGAAACCAGCCGAACTGGCATCTTACTTCGAAAATCTTAGTTACCAGAAGGTGGAAAACTGGTTAACCGAATGTGAAGATTATTTTTGAAGGAACCCTCACCACTGGGAACACAACCACGACAAGATCGTGTGTGCCCTAGGCAGGACAAAAGGAAAGGATGTGATACCCTTCAAGGAATGGTACCGAAATGCCATGGATGAACTAGCAGGCCAAGAGAGACGAGAGGAGTTTCAACTATGGGAAAATTTCCAAACGGAAATCACTCAGCATTACGCTCCGTACAACGAGGCTCGAAAGGCACTGAATCAGATGACGAAAGTGCCCTACCATAACAACATCGAGGCTTATATTACTCAACTTGAGTTGTTAAACATCCAGGGGCAAATGAAAGGTCAAAGTTGGAGACAACTTGTGGAAAGTAAACTTCCACCATCCATCCTGCTTAGGATGTCATATGAGGAGGTCGACTGGAATGATGCATGGATAAAACAGCTACGAGCTGTAGGCATGAAGGATGAGGAATTCAACGAGCAACTCCGCCTGAAAAGCAGCAGCTCCACAACGACAATTCCGAAGAGGAAATTCGGGGGCGGCGACCGAGGTAGCCAACCTAAGGCGAAGGCTAAGACCTGGTCCCCGCCAAAACGGGATGCAAAAGGAAAGTGGAAACCAGCGACAACAGGCTCGTCACCTAAGAAACGAGTACATACCGATTGGAAATCAGCCCACGAGGGAATTTCACAGGAGATAATCTACTCACGACGTAAGAATGAGGGCTGCACGCGCTGTGGACACACCAATCATAAGTGGGGAGAATGTCGAACGGGCGCCGCGGTAAACCTAACTACTAGGCGCAGGATCGCAGTTCTGAGACCCCGACGAGTAGAAGTCCGCCCAAAACCTGTGGGTGGAAAGGTGGGCCAAACTCCAGCAAACCCAGTATCTCGGATTTGGGAAACGACTTCAGATTAAGCGAGGGTATAGAAACAAAGTCCAGGGCAACAGTGGAGCATCTGGACAAGGGAAGCACACCCTACATAGGATGGTCAACAAGATGAAGAAATACGTGTTCTTGCTTGATAGTACATCTCTCCTCGACCTATGAATAGATGCTCTTTGGAACGCATTATTCAAGAATGACACAGAGGCGCACTCCGAGAAAGTGCCGAAGGATGCAAAGTGCCTAAGGAGCAGGATGCACACCCTTCGGAGGCCTCTACAGGCGTTGCATGAGAAAAGTGGATTAGAAGATCAGGGGTACAACCAGATAGTGCACACCTATCGTACCAGCTAGACAGGAGTCCACGCTGGCTGGACGCAGCCTGATACAAGTTGAAACTGGCGATAGAGCGCTCAGCAAGGCGGTACAACCGATAGAAAGAGTTTCAGAAAGACGTACTAGTTTAAAACGGCTCTAAGCAAGGGACGACAACCCGATGTCCAAAGACTCCACACGCATTAGTCATAAACGGGGCGTCTCACAAGGAGAGGCTAGTACAAGTATGGGAAGGGGCACCCATGGTGACGGTAATAGGGTAGTCCATTATCAGAATGAGGGAAACTGGGGACAGCGTGCTCGCCCCAGAGGGTCCCCCCATGATGGGAACCGAAAACAAACTCTAAGGCCGGGTTAAAAGGTCGATCCTCGACTCAGTTTGGGTTTCTGAGTTCGGTATGATTAAATATCGGCATCGAGGGTAATCAAGTGAAATGCCCCAAGGTTGTCTTAGGAGGCTTTAGTAGCCGAAACCATGCAGGAGTGGTAACAATCACCACCCCTGCAACCATGAGCAAATGACGGACAACCGACCAGGGCCCTCGTGTGGGGCCCAAGGGAACCAAAGCCGGTGTACCAGAACCCGAACGGTACAAATGCCCAGAAGGCACAGCATATCTCTGCTCCAACAAAGATCGAGTACCGATTCGCGTATTACTAGACTCGGGCTCTAATATTTTTGTTATTAGCAAAACTTTGGTACAACGAATATGCACACCTACAGAGAAACGAAAGAAACCTCTCCAGATCGAAGGGTGTGACGGCAAACCCTCTTAAGAAAATGGATGGCTTTATACCCATCCTATACGGTTGGAGATAGGAACCAACCAACACTCATCACTTGTGTCCTGTGACGTGGTTAACACAGTCGCTCAGGATATGATCATACCTTTCGGTTGGTGGCATGACCAATATTCGATCACCAATATTGGCAACTGCAAATCTTGGACATTTACGGATGAAAAGTGCATAGACCATACCGGACCCGCACAAAATCCTATTGAAGTGAAATGGGATGAGTCCCTACTACTCGGCGAAAAAGCTCTATTTGTCAGACAAATGCAGGCCAAAGGCATGCTAGCGCACTTTGAGTACCCCGACGAACCCTAGAAAGTAGCTTGGGAAAGGTTGTCTAAGTGCTACCAGGATTATAAAGACGTGTTTTCCACACAAGCCTCGGATCGATTGCTGGACCATACCGAGTTCGACCACAAAATCGAACTGAGCGAAGGAGCTAAGCCACCATGGGGACCGATATATCCTATGTCGGAAAAGGAACTTAAGGTTCGACGAGAATATCTGGACGAGATAACTAAGCAAGGAAAGATAAATCCTAGCAAATCTCAGTACAGAGCGCCAGTTCTTTTCGCCCCAAAACCTGGTGGTGGCCTACGACTGTGTGTAGATTATCGTAAGCTAAATGAGCTTACGATTGCGAATAAATGTCCGTTACCTCTAATGTCAGAGTTACAGGACAGAGTGGAAGGATGCGACATCATGTCACGGATCGATTTAGCCAAAGGCTATAACTTAGTTTGAATAGCAAAAGGACATGGAGACAAAACCGCTTGTGGGACTAAGTACGGTTTGAAGCAGTACGAGGTCATGCCTTTTGGACTAATTAATGCACTGGCAACGTTTCAGAGCATGATGAATGTTGTATTAAAGGAATTTTTAGATCAAGGAGTCGTATGTTATATAGACGACATATTGATCTATTCAAAAAACGAGAAGGAGTACATCGAACTCGTACGAAAAGTCCTAAGATAACTACGACGGCATAGGTTAGCCATCTCGCTAAAAGAATTGGTCTTCCACATGAAGGAATTGGAATTTTTAGGGTATATTATCTCAACGACAGGAGTGTTGATGAGTGAGAGAAAGGTGGATGCCATTAAGAAATGGGTCCCACCAAAATCCATAAGAGACATACAAATTTTCATGGGTTTCGCGAATTTTTACTGACGATTCATAAAGAATTTCTCTGCTATTTGCAAACCCATTACGGAATTATTGAAGGTAAACCCAAATGGTTTCTGTGGACTAACGAAGCAAACGAATCCTTTGAACTTCTGAAAGAGAAGTTTGTCACCGCACCAATATTGTACCATTTCAAACCTGAACGGGATACGGTTGTGGAAACTGATGCTAGCGATTTCGCATTGCGCTATGTACTCTCCCAATTTCTGGAGAAACGACTACACCCAATCGCTTACCACTCCCGAAAGTTAAATCCCGCCGAACGCAATTACGATATCCATGACAACTAACACCTTGCCATTGTCGAAGCGTTCAAGGAATGGCGACATTATTTGATGGGAATGGATTGTCCAATTACCGTGTATACGGACCACCAGAATCTGCAGTACTTCCTCATCACGAAAGCCTGGAGTGCCCAACAAATTCGCTGGGTGCAGAAGTTAACCGATTTCAACTTCAAAATTGTTTATCGACCAGGAATGAGCAGCAGCAAACCAGATGTGCTGAGTAGGCGGCCGGAGTGCCGCCCTGAGGGAGGAGCTGAATGAACTGAGCAGTCGTTTCTAAAACCAGCGCACTTTGCTGTTATCCGAATTTCCATAGTACTAGGATCAGAAGACGACGAGAAAGTAACAGTCAACCCTATACAAAAACTATTTCGAGCAATGCGACTCTGCCCAGAAGCCAAGTTACCAACAAAAGGAATCAGAGAACCAGCTGGCTACGATCTGTATGCATTAAAAGATACTATCATACCAGGAAAAGGACAAGCATTACTCAAAACTGGGATAGCAGTAGCAGTACCAAAAGGAACTTATGGTCGCATCGCACCAAAAAGTGATTTAGCTACCAAATATAGAATTGACACCCGCGCCGGTATCATCAATGCAGATTACCGAGGAGAAGTTAAGGCACTGCTGTACAACACGCACAGGGAGGACTACAAAGTACAAGCTGGTACTAAGATCGCCCAGTTAATCTTAGAGAAAATTCACACCGGTGAACTCCAAGAAGAAATGGAGTTGGACGACACGGAAAGAGGAGAACAAGGGTTCCGGAGCATGTAAACTGGATTAACCGAGACCCCACCTCGTATCAACTTACTAAACGAGGACTCGAACCTCAACCAACATTTTGACTTAACCAACCAGGAAACTTATGACCAACCGCATAAAGAATCAGTGGTCATGGCAACCAGGGTAGTGCTAAATGCAAACTCCAAGAAGTTCCACGAAGAGTTTACATCATCGGTAAAAAAGTCAGGAGAGGTAGAGGAGGACGGGGAATCCAGAAGAAAGAAATTGGAAAAATGAAGAAATGATAATGCACAATGGCCTAAGCACTGGTCAACCAAAGATGGGCTCATCTATCTCAAAAATATGCTATATGTACCAGCCTCCGAGGAAGTATGGACCTTGATCACGAAAAGCTGGCATGACTCCAAAGTAGCCGGACACTTCGGACAAGAAAAGACCCTAGAAATCATTACGCCAGATTTTCACTGGAAAGGATTAAGCGACTGGGTCAACGACTATGTTTGGTCTTGTGACGAATGCCAACATAGTAAGGCCCCAAGACACGCCAAGTACGGTTTTTTACAACCGTTACAAATACCTTTCGCAGCTTGGAGCTCGATTTCTACAGACTTCATTACGTAACTTTCTCTGTCGAACGACAACACCCAGATTATGGTTGTAGTCGACCGATTTACCAAAATGGCCCACTTTATACCATTGCCAACCACCGCAAGTGCTAAGGATGTGGCAACCGCATTCCTACAGGAAGTTTGGAAGCTTCATGCGTTGCGCACTGAAATTGTTTCGGACATGGACACCAAGTTTGCAGGAGAATTCTGGGAATCACGGTATGCATCACTAGGCATCAAACGAAGGATGTCAACCGCCTACCATCCTCAAACTGACGGACAAACCAAAAGAACCAACCAAGTGCTGAAAGGGTACCTTGGAAGTTTCGTCAACTATGATCAGGATGATTGGTGTTCTCTATTACCATTAGCCGAGTACGCATACAACAACTCGGTAACCCAAGTGCACGGTTTGACCCTATTTTACGCGAACTACAGTTATCATCCACAAACAGAGTGAATGAAAGAAAGAGAAGTACGGAATCCAGGAGCAACAACCTACGCCCACTGGATGAAGGAAATACACCAACAAGCCCGAGACACCCTACCACTCACTCGAGAAACAATGAGCAAGTACTACGACCCCAGGGTTAAAAAACAACCGGATTATAAGGTTGGAGAACGAGTAATACTCAATGCAAAGAATATTCAAACAAAACAACCATCCAAAAAGTTGAGCCCAAAACTTTACGGACCCTTTCGAATACTCGAGAAACGTGGTGATCGCGCTTTTAAGTTGGAGATTTCCGAACAGTGGAAAATTGTAACAGGGGCTCCCTCAGGTAGATGATTCCTAAGGATGCGACCGCACCAAACTTCGAATCTCTCGAACACAGCTCTTGCAAAAGTGTAAAGAATGAAAGTAAACAGTAAAACTTAATATCGTTAAGCTCAGGCTTATCTCAATTAAAGTCTCTCGAGAGGATATTGATTCTGTCGGGGTAGGAGAGTTCTTGTATAATCTTTAAGTAGTCAGACTTATACCAAAAACTCCTCCATCAGGTTAACCCGACCATCATGAGTATACCCTTCTCCGTAAGGGTTGCCCCGGCACCATTACTGTGTCCCCGAAGGGCTAAGGTGTCTGCGCACTCTAGCAGAATTCTCCTATATGGACATCAGTTCCTGCGAGGTGTTTACCAATACACCTGCCGGAGTGAAAACCTCTGCGCATCGGTGTCTCGTCAGTGGCTAACTGTCAAGACCCTTAGGAAAGCTAACTAAATGACTCTCTTCCCATATGCTATGACCTATGCAAGCACTCGTAGACATCAGCTGTCTTCCGGCTAAGTTCTATCTTTCTTGATTGCGAACTTAGGGGGTCTACGACGCTGCCCCAGAGAGCTGTGTCGGCGGCGGGACCCATAGGCGCTACCCATGGTCCCTTACCCCCGGCACACCACTCACCGTGATAAGTGTCATCCTATTAGAGTCTTCAAACAACCCACAAAGAGCCTACGGCAAAGGGGCACGTGTAGGCTTGATTGGCGTAAAACCTTCCCAGATGTCTCCAGCACTACCCGGGACTACTCTGGGGACCCTTCCGGATAGCTCATGCTAACTCCGTCAGTTTTGGTCTGTTTTACTCTGTTCCTTTTGGAGAAGGTACCTGACCTTCTCACCTTGGCCCCCTTATATATCCTGCGAACAGCTTCCGGTCGGACGGACGGCGACGACGCATACAGTGTTATGGACATGTATTCATAGATTCCATTTAACTAGCAAAACGGCAACTTCACCCATTTTGACCCATGACTCCCGGGGCGAACCCTGGGGCCGCAGGTACCTGTTAGAAATAATTCTACCAACTTACAGCTTGTTCGGAGCACTATAGCTGCTTCCGTAGTCTTCCGATCAAAGTGCAATCAAGTGCCCATTGATCGTCATTGCGTAACAAACAATCCTAACATTTCCCGGAATTCCTCCGAGAACATTTCCGACGGAAGGTAGGGTAATAGTGTCCCAAAGATAGGGTAAGTATGTCCATGGTGACACGAAACCAGTCTCCAGGGTAGGGTAACGTGACCTCCTTAGGTAGGGTAAACTCACCTGGCCTTCTGACCTATCCATAGGCTAGAGCGGACATTGTCACGTTATTACCACTACTTAGGTACACCTATTCTTTAAGTAGCTTCTGTTCTTAGAGATTTCCGGACCATCAGATATCTCTTGGATATGCGCCTGCATATCCGCCTTGTCTACCATCAGACCTCTTAGTCTTTTGTATAGGCGTAGACATAGGTTACCATAGCTCTATAACTTAGGGTCGTTACAAAAATATACCCCGTATTCTATCTGTCGCTCCTCAAGCCCTACCGAACATCGGTTCGACCAGAGAGGGAACAGAGGCCGCAAGCACCAGAAGAGATCGATGGCGATCTGGAATGGGAAGTGGAGAAAATCGTTAAAAGCGAGATTCTCTCCTACAACAAAAGAGTCTCGGGACGCAATAAACGTATCCCAGAGCTCAAATATTTTGTTAAATGGAAAGGGTGTTCGGAGGATGGGAATACCTGGGAACCGCCGGAGCATCTTGAACATGCTACTGACTTAGTGGAGGAGTTTCATAGGGATAACCCGGAAATACCACAGCTGAGGTAGGATTATCAGGAAAGGTTTTCCTAGCGTGACCAAATAAAACGCGCAGAGGTTTTTCACCCTACCTGGATAGAGTCCTAGACGGAAATTTCTTCACGACTATAAAGATGTACCATATATAGATTTCAGAACATAGAAAGGCTCGAGAAGGAGTCTCAAAGAGGAGGGAGCTAATGTTACACATAGAAGCGTAATCGGTGCGGCATGTGATTAAATGCATAAGGTCACCTGCTTGACTCGGGGCCCCGCCGTAGTTATCGTGACAATATCATATTATCGCACGGAACGATAAGGCATCTATGCAGCCTGCTCTGCGGAAATACGAGGCATGCGACTGAGGGGTTTTTGCTGAATAACATAGAAGGAGCTCCGCCCTACAAGATAAGACTTAGTTGAACCAGATTGGTCAGTTGGTTGTTGAGCTATGACCTCTGGAAGTCTTAGTGCTCCTATTCCGAGAAGTAGCCAGACCATCCACTGCTCGCATCAACTAGAGTCATCCGGAGACTAGTTGACGATTAGTTATAAAAGAACTCACTGGTCGAGTTTGTTATTTTCGTCATGCACTCTAAGCTATGCACATAGAAGAGTCATTGATAAGTCCTTTGACGGAGCTGATCACTCCACTCAGGAAGAGAGCGGGGAAGTTAGTTTTCAGGGTCAAAGAGTGTTCGCACCCCGCAGACACTGAATCATTAGTATGGCAGGTACATAGTTAGTAAGGGATTGGATGTAGGCCGCGACCACCCAGACATGGAATATAAATATTGAGGTACCTCCCTAGCTTTAAAGTCACGCTCCGCGCCCTCT
>LN891081.1:120335-143144 GCA_900010015.1 Tuber aestivum
TGATTTCTATCGTGGCTTTCATCGTCCAGCGCCACCACCCCCCCCCATCTCCCTCCATCTAGCCTCGGCTACAGGAGGTGGGCTCGCTTCCCCTCTCCCTTGGGGTCCTGATTTATTTCTTGATTCCCTCGGTTCCATCCTTGGTTGAGGCCTTCCATCTTCGTGATGTTTCCCCTCTTCCTACCCGGCCTCGCTTAGGCGTTGGCACGGCCGGCAACCCCCTTTTCCACCTTCAACAGACGGCCGGGACTACAGTTGCAGTAGGAGAGAACAGCTTGCAGGCTACGGTTGATCTCTCCATTCTCTTACCCCCGTAAGAGGCTGCCTAGTCGAACACGAACGCGGTTACCGATAGTTGTCGTTCACGGAATTGGGTCTACCCCTCCTCTACTCTTTGGGGCCTCTTTGGCTGGCAGGTGGTGGGATCACATCCACTACAGTGACGCTATCTCTCCCAGAACAAGGGACTACATGAGAGACGCGGGAAAACACTTGCTTCGCTTAGGGCTCCTCTCCATGGTCGGATCGGCTGGTACCCTACTACCACCTCCTGGCCCTCGTCATATGGCCTAGGGGTTCCTATATTGGATTTGAGTTGTGATCGTTGGCCCTTAGGGGTTCGGTTTGGGTTTCTGCCTTTAGGTGTTTGTTCTTGGGGTTTTGGCGGGTTCTTGGTTCACTGTCGGGTAGTTAGCTTTCTTTTGTCGCTTGGCGCTGGGGGTTATTGGGTGGAGCAGTTCACGGGAAGGATTACGGGCGGGAGTCGTTTTTTCTACCCCAGAGGGTTCTTTTAGCTCTGTCGTTTGGCCTGGTCCGGGGGGGGGCAGTTTTTTAGGCGTCATAGCTAGCGCTCCATATGCCTTTTTGTCCCATAAACAAAAATTTAAATGAGACAACAAAAAAAAAAAAAATCCCTAGCTTTAAAGTGGCGCTCGCCCAGGGGGCTTTCGCTATCGTAAGACAACTCTCTCCTCCTGGTAAAGGCCTGCCTCCTTATCTCAATCGGAGGCTCACCGTCGGACTCATCCTTCCCATTCTCTCCTACAGGGCCGACCTACTGGTACCCAACTCTTCTGCACTCCATAAGATGGAGGTTTTTTGGAACCGAGTCCTCCGATGGGTGACCAACTGCTTCCACTCTACCCCAACCTCGATCCTCCCCTGCGAGGCCAGCATCCCCCCTCTGCTAGTCCTCCTTCCCCACAAGCGTCGGATGGCGGGCTTGAGGATGGCCTGCTCTCCACCCGAGATTAACCCGGCCTCGGCCAGGCTCCCCCTGTCCTTTCCCTCCGCGTCAGCCACAAGGGCCCCAGATTCCAACAGGGCCCTGTCTGTTGGGCTGAAGGGCAACGCATATCCCCTCTTCTGGAAGACCCCCAGGCCCTCTCCCGCCATACGATACCACCTCCCTATTGATGGCATAGCTCACTCCCTTGTCCGCGTCGCTGCCAAGAGGCCCCTTCCAGGCCTGAACAGGCACCTGGTCCCCGGGACGAACAACAATCTCTCCTCCTCGCAGAAGTACTCCCTCCTAAAGGCCGCCACTCGCTCTCTTCTCTTCCGGGACTGGGCACTACAGGACCCCCCCCCGCTATACTACCTCTACCCCCCACCAGAAGCCCCGCACCCTTTTATGGGGCTGGACCGCTTTCTGGCTGGACGAATACACCAAATGACAGCTGGAAAGAGCTATCTAGCGGCCTATACCCCCTGGAACGAGCCAGACAAACCCACCACTTGCTCTGCCTGCGGCCTTGAGCCGGAGACTATGCAACATGCTGTCCTCTCCTGTCCCTCTAAGGCCCCCTCGAGGCTGCTCCATATCCCGGGAGTAGACTCCTTAGGCCATGAGGCTCTCCTGTGAGTGGATAAGGACCTCTTATGGGGTCTCGCACGATACATTTCCGATACCAGAACCAACTTTCCCCCCGCGATGAGCGGGGGCCGGGCGTCGCCCGGCACCAACCCTGCTTCGGATTGAAGTAATATTTTCTCTTTGATGTCTTTCCTGGCTTTGCTTGACTTTCCTTGCTTTATGTTTCCTTCGTGCGGATGGAGACTTGTCTTTCCTTTTGCGACTAGCCGCCCTGGTGGGCACAGTGGGTTGTATTACTCACAGGCAGGGATTGCTGGTGGAGAGATATTTCATTCCCGTTTGTTGTTTTTGATATTAAGGTTTTGTTTTTGCCATAGCTAGCGCTCCATGCAGGTTCTTGTACCTTAACAAAGAATATATGAGTTAAACAAAAAAAAAAAAAAAAAAAATACCCTAGATTTAAAGTCATCCTCCGTCTCCGCTACACCTCCAACGATTGAAAACTCAACACCATGGTTTCTATCGTGGCTTTCATCGTCCAGCACCACCACCCCCCCCCATCTCCCTCCACCTAGCCTCGGCTACAGGAGGTGGGCTCGCTTCCCCTCTCCCTTGGGGTCCTGATTTGTTTCTTGATTCCCTTGGTTCCATCCTTGGTTGAGGCCTGCCATCTTCATGATGTTTCCCCTCTTCCTACCCCGCCTCGCTTAGGCGTTGGCACGGTCGGCAACCCCCTTTTCCACCTTCAACAGACGGCCGGGACTACAGTTGCAGTAGGAGAGAACAGGTTACAGGCTATGGTCGATCTCTCCATTCTCTTGCCCCCGTAAGAGGCTGCCTAGTCAGACACAAACGCAGTTACCGATAGTTGTCGTTCACGGAATTGGGTCTACCCCTCCTCTACTCTTTGGGGCCTCTTTGGCTGGCAGGTGGTGGGATCCCTTCCACTACAGTGACGCTATCTCTCCCAGAACAAGGGACTACATGAGAGACGCGGGAAAACACTTGCTTCGCTTAGGGCTCCTCTCCACGGTCGGATTGGCTGGTACCCTACTACCACCTCCTCTCAAGCTGGCACCTTACTGCCTCTATCGTCAAATGTCCTGGAGGACACACGGTCGCTGGCACACCTGCCACACACCTTCTCTCCTCGCTTCTCGGTCGCCGACTTCGGGGTGGATTCCCTTATACCCTCTGCCCCCGGGGCTTCGGCTCCCTCCCCCTGGCCCTCGTCATATGGCCTAGGGGTTCCTATGATGGATTTGAGTTGTGGCCATTGGCCCTTAGGGGTTCGGTTTGGGTTTCTGTCTTTAGGTGTTTCGCTCTTGGGGTTAGGCGTGTTCTTGGTTCACTGTCGGGTAGCTAGCTTTCTTTTGTCGCTTGGCGGTGGGGGTTATTGGTTCGTGGTCTATGGGTAGGATTTCGGGCGGGAGTACTTTTTTCTACCCCAGAGGGTTTTTTTAGCTCCGTCGTTCGTCCTGGTCCGGGGAGGAATAGGTTTTTTGTCGTCATAGCTAGCGCTCCATAAGTTTTTTGTACCTCAAACAAATAATCAATGAGTCAAACAAAACAAAAAAAAACAAAATCCCTAGCTTTAAAGTCATCCTCTGTCTCCGCTACACCTCCAACGATTGAAAACTCAACACCACGGTTTTTATCGTGAGTTTTTTGTTTCGTCACAAAACTTTCTCCACCCTCCCCACCCTCCCGCCCACTCCTGCCTTTGGCCTCGGCCTAGGGGAGTCTGGCTCTTCTCTCCTCTCACGCCTGGGGTATTGACTTCGGTCTACCGTCGCAGGGCCCTCTCTCGCCCTGGGGGTTGGTCGGTCGGAGGCCCTCCTCGGCTTGCTAGCAGGTGGTGGGATCCCTTCCACTACAGTGACGCTATCTCTCCCAGAACAAGGGACTACATGAGAGACGCAGTAAAACACCTGCTATGCTTTGCCCAGGCAGCCGTTGATGATCTTCCTTACTCCTCCTTCCTCCTCCCCCCATGCGTGGTGGGGTATTCTCTCCACTTCTTAAGTTGGCCTTGCTTAGCCTTCTCACAGTCAGTAACCCCTTAACAACCATCGTCACACAGCCAGGACTATAGTTGCAGTAGAGGAGAACAGCCAACAGGCTAGGGTCAATTTCCCCATTCTCTTATTCCCCTAAGAGGCTGCCTAGTCAGACACGAACGTGACACTGATAGACGATGTTTAAGGTCTTTGGGTCTACTCCTCCGCTCTCCTCTCCCTACGGTCGGATTGGCTGGCATCCTACTGCTACACCTTCCCCTCCCCCCGGTTATCGCCCACGGCTGGCTGGTCTCCTCCTTCCCTCCATGGTATTGCACTATCTCCTTGGCCTGGGTCTGGGGGGGGGGCCCTATGTTAGTGCACTTCGTGCGTCGCTTCCTGCTTGAATGAGTGGACTCGCCCTTCGGGGCCTATGTGACTTGCTACTAACCTTTCTTTTGTCTTTTTGGGATTTCTCCACAGGTTTTCCTGGCCCTTCCTGCTTTCTTCTTAGTTAGGATTTCCTTGTTCATCCACCTAGCCGGGCTTGGATTTCTTTTCTTTGAGGCGAGATGTGCGGTTGGCTCCATACCAGAGGGGCTTGGGGAGTTGGCTTTCTCCTGTGGCGAGAGGAGGAATATGGGTTTTTTGTCGTCATAGCTAGCGCTCCATATGTTTTTTGTACCCTAAACAAACAATCAATGAGTTAAACAAAAAAAAAACAATCCTTAGCTTTAAAGTCTATCATCAGTGACCGGAGAACAGATCTTATCAATATATTCATTCTACTTTACTTCTATCTTTACGAGCCTTCTTGACTATCTCCAAGACAGAAGAATACAGGACCTAGTGTATACTTGCTTGACCTTAGAGTTACCTACCCCCTAACAGTATAGTAGTTTAGCGGTTCGACTAAATCCTTCTATAAACCTTCAATAGAAATTGCAGAATCCCATAAAACATTGGATGTCTGTTTTGTTTTTTGGGTATTCCCATTTCCATATTGCTTTGGTTTTGACTGGGTCTGTTTGTACTCCTTCTCTATTTATGATAAACCCGAGGTATTCGGTTTCTTCTTTGTAGAATTCACATTTGCTAGGTTTGCATCGTATTCCTGATGCCTTAATGTCTGCCATTATGTTGCTGACATCTCGCTTGTACTGTTCCATATCTCTGGAGTATATGAGTACATCGTCTAGGTACATGATGCAACATATATCCAGGTATTTATTGAGTATGTGGTTGATCCATCTTTAAAAGGAGGCTGGTGCGTTGGTTACTAGCCCAAAGGGCATAACTAAATATTGCTATGTCCCATATTTTGTTGCGAATGTCGTCTTTCATTCATCTCCTTTCTTGGTTCTGACATTGTGATATGAATTCTATATATTTAATTCGGTGAAGTACTTGGCCGATGCTAGTTGATCCAATGCTCCTCCGACTAGGAGTAGGAGGTACTGATCCCTTCCGGTCACTTCATTGAGTGCTCAGTAATAGATGTATAATCTTAGTTTCCTATCTTTTTTCTTGATAAACAGGATAGGTGACCCTTGTAATGGGGGCTCCCTCAGGTAGATGGTTCCTAAGGATGCGACCGTACCAAACTTCCAATCTCTCGAACACAGCTCATGCAAAAGTGTAAAGAATAAGAGTAAATGGTAAAACTTAATATCGGTAAGCTCAGGCTTATCTCAATTAAAGTCTCTCGAGATGATGTTGGTTCTGTCGGGGTAGGAGAGTTCTCGTATAATCTTTAAGTAGTCAGACTTATACCAAAAACTCTCCCATCAGGTTACCCCGACTATCATGAGTATGCCCTTCTCCGTAATGGTTGCCCCGGCACCATTACCGTGTCCCCGAAGGGCTAAGGTGTCAGTGCACTATAGCAGAATTCTCCTATATGCACATCAGTTCCTGCGAGGTGTTTACCAATACACCTGCCGGAGTGAAAACCTCTGCGCATTGGTCTCTCGTCAGTGGCTAACTGTCGAGACCCCTAGGAAAGCTAACTAAATGACTCTCTTCCCATGTGCTATGACATATGCAAGCTTCCGTAGACATCAGCTGTCTCCCGGCTAAGCTCTATCTTTCTTGAATACGAACTTAGAGGGTCTACGGCGCTCCCACGTCGAGCTGTATCAGTGGCGGGACCCGTGGGCGCTACCCATAGTCCCTTACCCCCGGCACACCACTCAGCGTGATAAGTATCATGCTATCAGAGTCTTCAAACAACCCACAAAGAGCCTATGGCAAAGGGGCACGTGTAGGTTTGATTGGCGTAAAACCTTCCCAGATGTCTCCGGTTCTACCCGTGACTACTCTGGGGACCCTTCCAGATAGCTCACGCTAACTCCATCAGTTTTGGTCCGTTTTACTCCCTTCCTTTTGGAGAAGGTACTTGACCTTCTCACCTTCACCCCCTTATATATCCTGCGAACAGCTTCCGGTCAGACGGACGGCAGCGACATATACAGTGTTATGGACATGTCTTCATGAACTCCATTTAACTAGTAAGACAGCAACTCTACCCATTTTGGCCCATGACGCCCGGGGCGAACCCTGGGGCCGCAGATACCTGTTAGGAATAATTCTACCAAGTTACAGCTTGTTCGGAGCACTATAGCTCCTCCCGTAGTCTTCCTATCAAAACGCAAACAAGTATCCATCGATCGTCATTGTGTAACAAACAATCATAACATTTCCCGAAATTCTTCCGAGAACGTTTCCGATGGAAGGTAGGGTAATAGTGTCCCAAAGGTAGGGTAAGTATGTCCATGGTGACATGAAACTGGTCTCCATGGTAGGGTAATGTAACTTCCTTAGACAGGGTAAACTCACCCGGCCTTCTGTCCTATCCTTAGGCCAGAGCGGACATTGTCACGTTACTACCACTACTTAGGTACATTATTTCCTTAAGTACCTTCTGTTCTTTGAGATATCTTGACTATCAGATATCCCTCAGATATGCGCCTGCATACCCGCCTCGTCTACCATCTGACCTCTTGGTCTTATGTATGGGCATAGACGTAGGTTACCATAGCTCTATAACGTAGGGTCGTTACAACCCTCTATTGGTATAGGAAGGTTTAATCCATCCTCTTTCCAAGTTCTGCTGAATATACTTTCGTAATTCTTCAAGCTTGGTTTCCCCCAATGGGTATATTCTTTTCTGAGGCAATCCTTTGCTGCATTCCTTCAGGTTGATTTCTAGGTCAATACCAGGTCTGTGAGGTGGTAATGCAGTGGATTCCTTTTCTTGAAATAGGTCCAGGTGTTGGTGATCTTCCTTTGGTATCATCTTGTCTAATTGTTCTTCTCTTGATTGAGGTCGACCTCTTATGGCTAGCTCAGTACTGATATTGATTTTTGCTAGACTTGTTCCTTCATCTTAGAGGTCCGATTTGAGGATTCCTCCTGTTTCTCTCTTGCGGTAGAACTTTCTGAAGGCTTGTGCTGATATCCTCTTGATTTCGATCCTTGGTCGACCTTTCTTTGGTCATTTCTTCTTGGTCTGTGCTGCCAAACCCTTTGGTTTCTCTGGTGGTCTTGGTCAGGTTTTCTACTTCTTGGAGTTTCTATTTATGGATTTTCTGGATGATTAGTTGTATGATCTTTTTGCCTTTTTCCACCTTATAATCTTTGTCATGCTGGTTGACTATTACTACCTTCAATTCACCTGTATAATCAGCATCGATTACCCCCGCATTGGTAGTGAGTCTATGTTTGACTGTGGGACCGCTGCGTGAAGCTATACACCCATAGGTGCCTTGAGGTAATTCAATCGCTATTCCAGTTGGAACAATCACCTGTCCTTTGGCTGGGATTGTGTCTTCTCAATTGGTGTACAGGTCATGTCCTGCTGTCTTCTTGGGCTCTTTGGTCAGTATTTTCACCTCGTGGCTTAATCTTTGGACTTTGATCCTTTGATCCTTCTTTGGTCATACTTGCTTGAACTTTGTGTTTAAGTTCTCTTGGTTTGCTTCTTCTTCTGGAGTTGCATATACCATCAGCGAACTGTTAAAACACCATGTCACACATCATTCACTAGTAAATGTAACCTTCTCTTCTTCCCAGTCCCGTGTGGGATTATGTTGTTTTAACCATGGCATTCCAAGAATTATCTCATGGTGTTGCAGATTTGCCACTTGGAAGATAGCCACTTCCTCATAGTTTCCGATTTCTGTAACGTGTTCACGCCGAGGCACTAGTCACGCTGCTGAGTACAATAGGAGTAGAGTGTTATCTGCCAGAGAGTAACAGCTCTAGGCTTACTAAGGGAGGCTTCGGTGGTGTAGTAGGAAAATAAAGATAACTGTTCAACCAAGTATATTAGAATACTATCTGTTGAAGTCTGCTGTTTTCAGAGTGGAAGATGGTGGCCTTCCCAAGCACATGTGTTTGAGCACGACCACGAATTCTCACTCATGTTCTTACTCAATCAAGGCATAAAAATAACCAAGTATTAACTGATACTTAAAACAAAACATAAAACAACCTAAGTATTAACTGATACTTAAAACAAAACATAAAACAACCTAAGTATTAACTGATATTTAAAACAAAACATAAAACAACCTAAGTATCAACCAATACTTAAAACAAAACATAAAACAAACTAAGTATTCAACTGCCAGTAAGTACCAGCTCTGGTTATAATTTCCATAGGTACTTGCATTGTATGGGTGATAGGTCCCATTTCGCTGGGTTTACCATTCATCAGGTAAAACTGCCTTTCTTGTTTCGTTCTTTTGGTCTTGAGTCAACATTTCTTGCAGACTTCTTCGTCAATAAAGTATTCAGTTGCTCCTGAGTCGAGTATGGTGTATATCATTGTAGCTTCTTTCTTGTCATTATATATTGTTGTCTTGATTATGATATGATCATTGTCACTTGTTTTCGTGTTCATTCCTAAAATTGTGTAATAGTTTGCCAATGAGATAGATTTGTCTTTTGGTGGGTCCCACAGACCATCTAATGCTGGGAACCTTCATTTTTTGCTGGTTCTTCATATTTATCTTCAATCTCAATTTCTCTTAGGTTGTTGCGTAGTGGAAACCTCGAATTTGGTTTTGGACTTTTAGAGTCCCTTCTCTGTATTGCATTTGTGGCTGCTGGTTATCTGCAGTCTTTGACCATGTGTCCTGATATTCCGCATTTTAGGCACAAGTTATTATTCCCCGTTGGAGATACTTTTCTTTTGATAAGTTGAGTGATGGCCTCCTTTGGGTAGTGTTCAGGTCTATCGTATCGTCTCCTTAGGCGGTAGTTCTGAATGTTCCATTCTGATTCCTTGGTGATCACTGGTATCTTGTTTTTGTGTTGCTGCTTTATGTTGTAGTTGCTTGATTTCTTTGGATCCAGTCCAGTTGTCTGAATTGAATTTCTTTTCGAATGGCCCAGTAGGCCATTTGTTCAGTGGTTGCGAATCTTTCTTCACTAATCCTCTACGCATCTTGATATGTCTTTTTCAATCCCTTCATAAACCACCTCATAGCTGAGGCTTTATCACATTCTCCGTCATATTTGAGTAATCTAAACTCATACCAGTAGTTGGTGACATTCCTTCTTCCTTGTTCGATACTTTCGAGTTTGTTTCTTGCTGATTGGCTTAATTTCATACCTGTGAATTAAGCCTTGAATGTGGTTTTGAAACTGTCCCAGTCAGTCCAGGGTACTGGTATCTGGCCGACTGCTATGGGTATTACCCATTGTAGGGCTTGCCCTTCCAGTAGGGTTAATGTATATCTGATATTGGCGTCATCATTCCCTGTCGTCCATCCTACTGCTTCAAAGTAGGTGAGAAGTTGAACTATGAATCCTCGTAGTTTGCTTCTTTCTCCATTGTATCTTGGAGGTGTCTTGACTTTTGGCCTCTGTCCAACTCCTCTGATTGCTTCTCATATTATTTTTTCTACTTGATCCCGGGGGATCATTGCTGGAAGTGCATGCCCTGCCGGAGGTGGTGCTGATCCTGACATTCTTTCCGGTCTCGGGGCATCAGGTGGATCTTCTTCGTTTGGAGGAGTGACTTGTTCAGGTGTAACCGGGCTTGTTAATCTTGCTAATTGTCAACTTGCTTCGCTTAGGACTTCTTCCAATCCTTCTAATCCTAGACTGTCGTCTTGGATGTCTATGTCTCCCTCGTGATCTCTGTTGAAAGGATCCGTTGTGTAATCATTAAGTGTCACATTGGAGACATGTTCTAATGTTAAGAATCTTACCAGGCGAGTGAGTAGTGCGACAGGTAACAATTCTTACTTAGGTATGAGGTAATAGTTCTTAGGCTATTGCCTAGATGAAGGTGATAGTCTAGTTCCTCAACTCCTATCTTATTGCACCTATTCCTCTGAACTTTCTTGAGTCCTTACTTAGGACTTAATCTTTCATCTTGGGAGGAAAGACAATTCTTGAGTTTCTTAAGATAAATCTTATAGAGTGTAGAGGTGGGTTTTATTGTAGAATATAAAGATAAGAAATAAACAAGAAGAATGTATGAAGAGCTCATACTCAGGGTCCAAGTAACCCTTTATATATTCGCTCTTCACCTAGCATGACTCATACCTCACGTCATGCAAACCCTGTGACTCATAACTATAAGTTATACAGAATCCCTCAGCTAACTCCTATGAGTCGCTGCGCAACATACCTTAAACCAATCAAAACCTAATAACCAAATCAGGTGCGCAACTTGCATCACTTGAGTAAAACCCATGACTCATAAATTGAGTCATTTGCGAAAATCATAATATCATGTGACTCACAACTGTGAGTTACTAGCAGGTAAATATAATAACCTATAGCGCACTAGTGTGCATCATGTGAAATCCCAACATACCTATAACTCGGAATTCCAAGTTATGTGAAATCTGCCTTGCTTAGTCACAGTTTGTGACAGAAACCTGGTCGAAGACACCACCGATGCAAATAGCAACACCGAAGAACAAACTGTCATCGACACTATCAACCAATCAACCACCCAAATTAATTTGTCACAAATGTTAGAACAACTGAATCAACGTCACAAGTTGAAAAAACCATTGATAGGAGACCTTTCGGCAACTTTGCACTTATTCCGTGCCACGAAGGATTATATGGATATTGAGGAATTTTTTAATTCAACAGTTCTTCCACTACCTGTCAGTGATTCTACCGTTCGGTCACTGGAAGTACCCCCCAGTGATCCTTCCATTCTCCCGGTCCTCGCTAGAAATTCTACCATTCTGCCAGAACCTTCCGGCGATTCTACCGTTCCCGCAGTACCTGCCAGCGCTTCTACTGTGCTCTCAGTACCCCCCACTGCTCCTACCATTCTCCCGGTTCTCTCTAGCGATTCTACCATTCTCTCAGAACCTTCCAGCGATTCTACCGCTCCCACTGTACCTGCCAGTACTTCTACTATTTCCCCAGAACCTGCCAGCCAATCTACTGTTCTTTCAGTACCTCCTAGTGATCCTACCATTCTCTCGGTCCTCGCTAGCAATTCTGCTATTCTCCCTTCTCCCTCCAGCGATTCTACCGTTCTCCCAGTCCTTGCTAGCGTTTCTAGCGGAATCCGGGAATTTCAGATCCCGTTAGAGGATATCTTCGGCAACGATCTGCCCGAAGTGCTCGATCCCAAAGATTCAATCATCTTCACTTTGCCCGAGCTAGAAGCACATGTCATCGGGTCTCTCCAAGGAACTACTTGGTCTAGAGCCCTTCAACGTGCAAAAAAGCATATGAAAGAGAAGGGGGTATGGAAGGAAAGGGAGACTTTTACACAGTCTAAACGCCGGAGGCGCTATTGATGGGGGGATTGGGGCTTCCTATATGTACCGTAGCGTAAAACATGGCTTTCTACCTTTCTTAAAGATACCCTCATTCTCGAGTCTCTCAATCAAGAACAATAAACCCAGACCAAATACCACCGCCTTCCCCGGCCCTTCAACCATATCATGGAACTTATCAATCCATTTCTCCATTCCCCTCACCAACGCTTTCGCCATTGCCACTCTTTTCTGCCTCTAGATCAATCTCTATAGCAGGCCACTCACTGAACAGTGCATTCTCACTTGGCCCCTCTGTATTCTCTCCAAGCCCTGGCGGCCAAGCGCTCCATTAGGCCCTAACCCAACACTCCAGTGAAAAGTCCATAGCAGCACCAGCATACCCTGCTAGCCCGTCACGCCCCGCAACACCTCCATACATCCCAACAGAAGATGCAAAAGCTCGGAAGATCGGCTTTAATTCTTCACTGGTATACCTGGCTTTATCTTGAGCCAGTTGGTCGGCGGCCATGGACATTCTCGGCAAACACCGCATCGGGTTCAATAACCTAGGAGTGCAGCTATTTGCAGATCTTGAGAGGGACCTATCTCTCGCGTTGACAAAAGGTGAGTCTCAGCTATTGCTGATAATTGAGGCCAAATTTGTTAATTATTCGTCTTTTAATATAGGATCGAGTGAGAAGGCAGATCTAGAAAGGGCAATTGTGGAGCAGAAGGAACTTTTGCAGGAGAGGCAGGCTTTAGTGTGCACCCAGAAACTCGCCTATTGGCGTGGCCTTGATTATTCCCTAATACTTTGAGTTTGTTAGATTGATGCACACGAGGACACTAGCGAATAACAGCAACAGAAAATTCGAGAACAAGAGAGCCGGCTACAGAATCTGGGCTATGAGATAGCCAAAGCCAAAATTGAGAACGAAGCTCTTGCAGAGAGACTTGAAGGGATTGAAAAGGCCGATAGAGGGCGTCAGCGCAGAGCGTATGCCTGGTTTTCTTAGTAAGGGCTCTCTTTAAATTAAAGTTAACTTATCAAAATAGACTCGCTATCACCAATGATAAATCCTTAGAAAACAAAGAAAATATACCATGAGTTTTTAATTATCTCGCACAGGACATCCTGAGTCGAACTCTCATACGGCCGGTGTTCCCATCTCTAAAGCCTCTAAATAATCCATGGACACAATCGAGCATTCCAGTAGACGACACAACACAAACACTATTCTCTTACAAAGATGGTGAAGTTCAGACGGATTCCACTCTCCCACTGGACGATCTAAAGAAGTCATATCAGGAGCTTGCCTCTAGCTACAATGATATTCGCTATGAGCTTGATCAGTACAAAGAGGCATATAATCGTTTGGCCGAGAAATATGCACAGAATAAGGCTGTTTGGAAACAGTGGTCCGAGCAAGAAAATGCGCGATTGATCAATTCCAAGAAGAGGAGGATAGACAGAGGTACCACTGAGCCACAGACTATTGGACGGAAGTTTAACGGCTACACAACCCCGGCTACACCAATAACTGGGGGCTCGCCTACTCCTAGAGCGCCAAACATATCCCCCGTCAAGCTGTGATTCCGACCATCTGTCGTTCACTCATCACCTAAAAAAGGAGGACTATTTCACGAGTTACCAGGATCTGGTGCTGGCGTGGTGGGGGGGGGGGTGAAAGGGTCTTTTGAACCTGTTGATAAGAATACTCTGATAGCTGGTGACCCAAAAGAGGGTCCAGAAGAGTTGACTTCTTCGCCTCTCAGCAGCCCTCCATCATCTTTATCTATCCTGGGGACCCAGGTACCATCAACAACCTTTGGAGTCACTCAGAATTCTAAACCACGCGATGGTAGCGACTCAACAAAGAGTGAGGACGAACCTAGATCTAGCAATCATTACAGTGGTGCACTCAATGAGCCTGTTCTACCTTCTCGGGACTCTGCTTTCAAGGTTCCTATAATTAAGAGGGAGATAGATATTTGCGGTCACGGTCATATTAGTCAGGAAGGTGATAGTGTGGCACGGCCCGTAATTATCAAAAGTGAATTCCATGCAAGCAGTGAGGGTTTTGGCTATCATATATTTGATCAAGCGAGTCTTGATTTGGATGATATCGGACAAAAACCTCAAATACCCTGAAAATGCTAGAAGCCCCTTCATCCTGAGCTGGAGACTGCGGAGAATATTAGTAGACTTGGCTGGATTAGCGGTGGGTTTAGGATCGCTTCTACCGAGGATACTGGAGAGACACAAGATACTGAAAATGACTTGCCAGTACTTACTTTTCCTCTTCCCACAACTGGTGAGGGAAAACCTCTGGGTATATGGTCAGACTCTCATCTAGCGCGGCCAACGACTCCGGTGGGGACAGCTAGGGCCGAGCCTGGGAGCAGTCCTCCATTTTCTGCCCCAAACAAGGGTAGCAATTCTACCGTTCTCTCAGTACCTCCCAGTAATCGTACTATTCTCTCGGCCCTCGCTAGCGATTCTACTGTTCCCCCAGAACCTGCCAGCAAATCTACCGTTCTCTCAGTACCTTCCAGTGATCCTACCATTCTCTCGGTGCTCGCTAGCGATTCTACTGTTCTCCCTGCTTCCCCCAGCAATTCTACCGTTCTCCCAATCCTCGCTAGCGTTTCTACCGGAATCCGGGAATTTCAGATCCTGTTAGAGGATATCTTTGGCAACGATCTGCCCGATGTGCTCGATCCCAAAGATTCTATCATCTTCTCTTTGCGCGAGCTAGAAGCACATGTCATCGGGTTTCTCCAAGGAACTACAAAACCCCCCGCCTCTCAGGCAATCTAGCCAAATGATTGCTGCCGGGGAGGCCATTTCAGCAATTACCGAAGAGAAGAAGCTCGGTGTGCACGCGCCACCGAAAACAAAAAAGCGCCGTATAGTAACACCTAGGGCTATAGCTAGCTTCGCAGAAGATGGTACAGATGGATGCAAGGACATAAACCCCATTTCCATTTATCCACTAATGGCATTGTCGGAAAAGCAAAGGAACCAGCTTGAAAGAGATATGAAAGGCACAGCTCGGTTGGATGATATATTGAATTTGCCTCCATCCCGAACACCAAACTTGGCGCGTCTTAAGAAGAACGTACAATCCAGAACTTCTCCGGCTAAGAAATGAGCTTGGGGCGGTGATGGGTTCGAGGCTCCCCCGGTTCGACACACTTTGCGTCCGCCTACTGGTCCATTGATAGGTATTTTACCAACCCTTTCCTAATCCCAAGTAGGGCAACTTCGTCAGGAGTACAAGTCAATCTTTAAGCAGGTCAATGTGGCCACGCATATCAAAACCGTCTTTCTGTTGAATACATATGGCGGTTTTGGAAAGGTTGCTTTTACGGTAGCCTTAAGGCCGTATGAGTCAGAGGGTTGGTTTGCAAACTGCTGGTATCAGCTAGGAGAGACTCGTAACAAACCCTTGATTGAAGCGCTAATGGGAAAATCGGCCGCTGAAATTCGGAAGATAAAGGCTAGTTTCAAGGATGCTAAATACCTGAACAGTCTCGAGAAAGTTGGGCGTAATGAACTCGAAGGGAACAAATTCCGGATGGCGGTGTTGATCCAAATTGAAGGAGTGAGGATGGAAGAAAGTGAGGAAATTAAGATTGATAGTGTCAGGAAGGATGTTAGAAGGTTGGGAGAGGTCATGAAAAGGAAGGATGCAAGGGGTGGCGAGATAATAATGATTGAGATTCTGGCTGATAGGAGTGACCGGTGGATCAAGGAGATGGCGGAACAGCACAAAGCCACTCACCAAAGGGATTTGGCGAAGGTTGTTATGAGGCATTCTAAAAACCTTGTGGTGCGTATGACTAAATTCTCTTATTCCCTCTTTTTATGTTTGTTTGCTAAAAGGTGGATAGGGGAAAACATTACTCCATACTATAAATGGCATGGTTGGCCTCTCCGTGACGCGAAATTTCTCGAGCAAACCATCACGGCATTAGTGGAGCAAGGCCGTGGGGATTTGCTTATTAGCAGGATGGTTAGAGTACATTGGAACCCTTACCATATAGACTGTATTAAGAAGGTCTATAAGAAGAAATTTAAGGTGGATTTGTCGGGAGGCTTAAGGAAGTTGTTGATGGTGATTTTGAAAAGTTCTTGCTTAGGATGATTAGGGATTAATCCTTCCTTTCCTTTCTTTTCCTTTTCATTTTTATTTTTATTTTTATTACTTCTTTTTTGGTGATGAAGTTATGGTGTAGCGATAGTTTCTGTCTTTTGTAGGAACAACCACGTTATTGAATAGTTCCAGATTCTCTCGCTAGATGTGGGTACGGTACGGGGTGTTTGATATGTAGCGCACCGAACTTATTATTAATACATTACCATTTCATAATCCTGCAAATCCCTAAACTTCCCAACCACCCTTCCTCCCAGAGGTGCCTACCTTCTCTACAGCCTATTTAACACCATTATACTCACCATTTCCAATCACTCCGCAACCACCTTGGGCTTATTTCCCTCACAGAGCAATATTTACACTACTCTACATTCACTCAGGTACTCATTCAACCCCTCCAATACCCGATTTGTAACCTCTATCCTATCAACACCCCCACCACACGCAACTCCAATCCACCCCTCCTCTCTATCCCCATCTTCTACTACCTCTGTGGGGACATGGTGGGTTAAACACCAGCATATCCGCCACTCCTGACCTCAACCCCGTCGCTAAATCCGTCCTTATAGCCCCGAGAAAGTATCCACTCTCCTTGGTGAGACTGGCAGTAACAGTCTGCTTCGTAGTCTTTGGAGCATGCGGAGAAATTTCTGCAGACAGGGTCGTAATTGAGTTGTGACCAAAGAGTGCGGTAGAGTGCGTTGTGAGGAAGGAAGCTATAACGCCGGAACCGCTGCCGAGTTCGAGGAGTAGAGGGAGGGAGGAGGTTTGCGGAAAGCGGGACTGTAGAAAGGGGGATTGGAGGGGTTAGGGTGATGAGAAGGAGGAATGTATCATCGCTTGGCTCCTAGATGTGGTTGAAGGAGAGGTGGGGAGGCTGTTGGGATTGGAAGCATTTTGTGCGTGTGTGTGGGGTGGTGGTGGTGGTAGGGTGTATATTCCGAGTGGTTACTTCTACCGGTAGTGGGGTGGTTGGGAGTTAGAGTGGGGCCGGGTAAGCAAATTTGATTGTCATCTGTGGTCACTTGGGAGGGGCCTTTTCGCTGTTTGGGAAGTTGGGTTGGATTTGGGTTTTATGGTGGCTATGCTGGTGCGATGCTGTAAACCACTAAGGGATTAAAGGATGGTAGTTCATCGGCAAAGCAATTATCTATAGGCTCAAAAACTCATTGCTGCTAAGCTGCTAGCCGCAGCAAGAGATGGCATATCTTCGATCCCAAATAGTTTACCTCGAGGGATGCAGGAGTGCTCTATCAAGGGTCCGAGAGCTTTTCTTTCCTTGTTATCTTCGATAAAGCGTCTCGCTGGCTGGCTGGCTGGCCGGTTGCATTTGGAGCTTGAGCTCAACTCAGGGGACTATATATCATAGCCTAAGTATTATCACTGCGGTTGAATCCATTCTTACACTTACATTATAAGGATCAGAAAGAGGTCAAGTAATTTATGGGTTGATGTTTAGAGGTGGTGTAGGTGGGGATAGTTTGAGGAAGTAGGCAGGGGAGGGGTCTCATTGGGTTTAATGATTATGATTATCGTTCCCATAATAATATTATCACTATCCAGAGTTGGATTGGGTTCATATGGTATCACTCGTCCAATATTCCTTGTTGCAATTGCACGGATGATTGATAAGCCAGAACATTATTGCTTTCTTATCGCAGAAATATTATCAAGCTTCTGCACTCCACTTCACAAATGCACAAGTGCAACAAACAAGGATTTGCAGAGATAATGTTTCAATAACATCTACACTTTCTCTCCCTAGCTGTGAAAAAAAAAGACCATACACCGCCTGTACAAAACGAATGTCGATCTACCACAAAATGGACCCTGAATATCACCCCAACCTTCGCCACACGGTACTCCACCTTCTCTCCACTCCTCTCCCTCTCCCCCCACTACCAACCAGCCCCACCACAAGACAAAGGTATTGAAGTCTATCGTAAGCTATAGCCCATGATATAATCCCTCAAGTTGAAAAACAACAACGAAGGGTATGAACAAACATAAATGCAAATAAAACTTGTAAATGACAATGCAATGCTCGCTATGAATGGATAAAAGCAAAAAAGACAAACAAATAAACGATCCCAATGAAAATGCAAATAGCAAAAGACCCAAGAAGCGCTAGCGGACTTAATCCTCCAGGCGCAAGTCAATGCTTCCCAGGATCAATGCTAGCATGTACCACTCTGTCTGTACTCCCCTTGTGAATTTTCTACGGCAACTGAGCCGCCAGCCTGCAACTAGTGCGGATCCATAGCAACTTTCTCGGTGGGCCCATAATACACATCTGCAGGCGACATACTCTCTCTACTAGCAAGGCTGCCGCCCCTATTGCTGTTCTGGCTACTTCTACCTCACGCCGGAAAAACCGGCAATGTAGTGACTCTACCGCTACCATTAATATTCGCACCACCCAAGGAAGTGGACTGTTGTTTGACCGGTGTGGGAGGGAGACCACCAGCTTCGCCGCGATGCTTGTCGGAGGTGTAGAATTGGGTTAAGGTTGAAGGAAAGAAAGGATTGAAAGGGAGAAAAAGGGGACTTTCATACAGTCTAAACGCTAGAGGCGCCATTGACGGAGGGGACCAAAACTTCCTATATGTACCCTATGTTTGGGTAGAGGGGGTACTAAGTATGTGTAAGGTAGGTGCTTAGGTGATGCGGCGCTGACCAAGAGTTGACAAAAGACCATTGGGTGAGTTATTCGACCACTATACTCAAGGCGCCGGTTTGCTCTGCCAGTTCCTATTAAGGAATCGCTCATCCTCGGGAATTTTAGCCAATAAAACGCAGTACAGAACGATGATTGCAACCATACTAAGAAAACTCTGAACCTCAAGAACCTGGATGACATTCACCTCTATTCACTTGAAACAACGAAAGGCAATGGTGAGCTATGCCAGCAGAAGGGAATCATCACATTTAAATGGCCATTGAGATCACAAGATCTTAGCCAAATTGAGTGACTATGGGATGATTGTAAAGATGAGATTGCCGCTTACCAATTTACTGGTACTAGTCAGGAAACGGTTAAGCAAGCAAAGGCTACATTGGTTGAGGTTTGGAGACAGTTTCCACAGGAATTGATCGATAGGCATTGTTAAAGCTTTCATGAAAAGCTTAATAGATGTATCATTCATCATGGTAATAATAAATTTAATGGATAGTATTTTGTATTTGTTTTAAGTTTGTTCCTTTCACGCACTCCTAGCAGCTAAATTAAACGGGCCGGTGATGCTTTATGTGGGGATTGTTACTGTGGCTGCAGGAAAACTGGTGACTCAGTAGTCAATGTTACAGCTTTGCTTTAAGGTGTCCATACACTTTAGCTAGTGTTGCGCCAGAGGCACTTTAGTGTCTTATATAGGCCAAAACATCCGAGGATGAGCGATTCCAGAATAGGAACTGGCAGAGCAAACCGGCGCCGTGAGTACAAGTGCCAGGGATAAATTTTTCATACAGAACAGGGTTTATTTTGCGGGTCAACCTAAATTAACTGTTTGGATACTTTATCCCTATGCCTTGTACTCACCTGAAAAATGCCAAGCCTCGGAATCCGGCCCATCGATACCTCTCACCACCGTACTGGTGGCTCGGCCTTGTCCTCTTGTCAATTGGGGAATGTGGCCACTTTCTCACCTACGGGTTCGCGCTTGCGAGTATCGTATCCCTACTCGGTGTCATGGCGCTAATCTCAAACTGCGTCATAGCACTCGCGATGCTCAAAGAGCCATTCCGCGGCCGAGATCTCCCCGGCGTTGTGGTCAGTATTTACTGTGCTGTGATTGTGGTCTGGAGTGCTGGAAAGGAAGAAGTCAAGGTTGGCGATACCTAATCCGGTATTTCTTTTACCAGCCCGTCTTCGTACCGACTGGCTGCTGTGCTGCGAAATATAGCTTGGATCTCATCAGATCCTTGAAGCCATCACGCAGACTACTTTTGAGGTTTACTTTGGGATTACGTGCAGCCTTATTGCCCTGTTGATGTATATTTCCCCAAAGTGTGGAAGAAAGTACACATTCATTGATTTGGGGCTTGTGGGATTATTCGGTACCCCCCCCCCCTCCCTCCTTCGCGGTAAAGTTACTAACCGAGGGTAGGCGGCTATACTGTCCTCTCAACAAAAGGAATATCATCCCTCCTCTCCTCATCCTTCTACCGAATCTTCACCCTCCCGATAGCGTACCCCCTCGCTATAATCCTAGTCGCAGCAGCAATCCTGCAGGTGAAATACGTAAACCGTGCCTTCCAGCGCTTCGACTCGACACAAGTGATCCCGACACAATTCGTTCTCTTCACCATCTCTGTGATCCTCGGATCAGCGATATTATACAGAGACTTTGAAACTGTCGACGTGGGGGGATGCTACAATTTGTTTCTGGGTGTTTGCTGACTTTCTACGGTGTGTGGATAACTTACCCCGGCCGCAGCAAGGCCAAGAACCCAGATGACGAATCCGACTATGAGAGCGATTTCGATCCTGTAGTGGGGCTAGAACGGGGGGTAGTAATGCTCCATAGGAAGAGCAGACCCTTTCTCCTTGATGGGGCCGACATTACTAGTTCTAGCAGCGAGGGCGAGGGAGGAGTTTAAGCCTCTCCCACCCGCAATACCCTCTCACCACTTCTCGAAGAGCCGCCTGTAACCCGCCCGCAAGTTACACGGGGCACCTCCAGCTCCTCCCTAGTAGTGACCGAACGCTCCATGGCACTTTCAGATGCTATGCATTCCAACCTCACCCACGCCGACGAACCCCAATCCAGCCGGAAGAACAGTCTCACCCCTTCCCACCGCCGATCAATTTCTTCCCTGCTCCAGGGACCGATCGTTGCCGGCTCGCAATTAAAAGCTGTGGTGGTCGGGAGCGTTGAGAAGTGGCGCCGGGACGAGAGCGTTGGTAGGGAGCGGAGTGAGAGTCAGAGCTTTGTGCTGGATTTGCTGAAAGGTCGTAGGGTGGCTGCGAGGTAGGTTGGCTGGCTTCCACGAAATTGACCGATGGTGGGGCAATTTTCAGAGCCTCAACTCTTGTTTTTCCTCCCCGTCTATTGTGTGGGAGCTGAGTTGGCTTGGCAGGGCAAGCCCCACTCCCCCATTACCCGCTCTTACGACCCTTGCGGGAACTTGACTTTTGATATTACAGACCTACATAACTTACCCCTTGTTGAATTCGTACAAGGTTACTAACAAACAATCTTGTAACAAAATCAACAGAATTTTTACATGCCGCCCGGATCCAGAAGGCATGACAGAGGTGGAGGGGGGTTTAAATGAAGAGGAGGAAGCCAAGGAGGTAGAGGCGGTAGAGGCGGTCGAGGAGGGAGAGCCCAAGGAAGAACCTCGACTAGAACTGGGGATCGACCAAAGAAGCACGTGTTTCCTATCAATCAGCTCTAATATATGATCGCACGACCCCTCTCCACCACAGGGGACCGCCCCGACAATTGAGTAACAGAACTCCGGAACCCGAAGATCCCAATTCTAATCCCGAAACTTCAGATGATCCCGAACTGCGCGCTTGCAAAGACTCTGGGAAAGACTTAGGTAGCGACGACCCCGAATTGCAATCGGAAGATGACATAGTAGCAGCAAAACCTTACAACCTCCTACTCCAATATCCGGTCACAAGCAAAGAGTCCAATTAACGCAATCCTAAACGTCGAAAACTTGATCACACAGAAACCGAAGAGGATGGGATCATCTTGGAAGACGGTGAAGATTTAGCAAATGAGCCCGAGGAAAAGGAAGAGTCCGAAGAAGAGGCCATAGACGTAGGCTCAGATAACGAGGATCAATCCGACCTATTTGAATGACATTTTCCGAGCCCCTTACCCTCTAGATTGGCTTCCATCTCCTCCTCTTCGAAAGATGAATGCAAGGATACTAAGCTGCCTAAATATAGACTACTTGGGAATGCCTGCCTATCCATTCCAGGAGGCTCGGAGCAAAACATAGGTGGAAGAAGCATTGAAGGCCTAAAAGACCTGAATTTGAAGAAGCTGGTCGCTGAAGAGCTGACCCCGCTACAGAAGTCATTAGGGCAGCTTGTCTTCAATTACGTGGATGTTTTATATGGTGAACGAACACTAGGCAATGCTGAAGAGTTACGGAGGATGTATTCCTTGCATGCGCCAAATCATGTTCTAAAGTATGTTCACACCCAAGTACTAGATCGTCTTCATACCAATCAAAACTCAGGACCCGAGACCGAGTTCTAAAGAACAGAACTATGCCCGGCTAGCAAAGGCTACGGGCGAGGAAATTGAGTTCCGAGATCAAGGCTTCAGAAGGCTCAAAATCCTTTTCATACTACCAACTTGAAAGGCTTGCGTGGAAAGAAATAAATGCACTAGTCGACATATCATACCACAACCAGCGCAACAAGTAAGTTCATCCTCCCTCGAATACCTATCACACTGCCAAATATTCACGGAAAACAAAAAACGCTTTCAAGATACATACTACACCCCCCCGGATGCCGAGCAGATTAGCCCCAACAAGCCGGAAGACTTCCGTGCTCTCTTTAGCGGAAACTACGACGACCTCTCCAGGTTAGGCTTAAAATTAACTCGGAAAAACTCACAAGTGCTTTAGTGAATTCTACAACTCCGATATGATCCTCGCTTCACCACTTGGGTTGAGTATGACTATTGGTGATGAGTCCGACAAAAAGCGCGACTACGATTTCCTCTCCAGTATAGAATTGGTGGTAGTGGATCAAGCCGACGCATTGCTTATGCAAAATTCGAATCGCCTAGAGCATATCTTCAAACACCTCAATTTGATACCCAAGGATCCGCATGGTTTTGACTTTGGGCGCGTACGGAACCGGTATTTAGACACTAATGCAAAATACAACAGACACATGTTGGTGCTCGGCGGGTTCGTGACACCGGAGATGAAGTTGTTTAATCAGAGTATGTTAAATGCTATGGTGCCTTGCACTCAAAAGGTATGCCGTGCTCCATGCAACACGTAACGCTCAGCCCTCTAAGAAACTAGTACTATACCCTAAAATCCTGTCCCTGGAGTAAAATGTTAACTTTAATTCACAACCACATTATAAATTAATAGTATATTAA
>LN891081.1:152372-191311 GCA_900010015.1 Tuber aestivum
TTCCCTAGCTGATGAAATGATTTGAAGTGCTTTCATATCAGCAGCATTGAGAATTGTCCGTTTAAAAATGTCCATTTTTGGTGTGAAAAGGGCATCGGACGATCCCTTTTGTCCCCGTACTGTAGCCACCGGCAACACCATTTTGAATAGACCGGGGGAGCCCTCAGCGACGCGACACCCTCAACGAGGCTTGGCGATATTTGGTAGCAAAGAATGCCCGCGGTCGAAGATAGTTGTGAGCCAAGCCATGCCGCGCCTCGCTGAGGGCTCCCCCGGTCTACCGTTGTGGAGAGAAGGATGATTTGGAGGCTCATTGCATGTATTTAATCGGGGGCTCTAGTTAGGTTGCATATGTAGGAGGGGGCGTGGCATGCAGGATTTTCTTCTTTTAGCTTTTCCTTTTCTCTCTTAGCAACACAAGGCACAATACATACACACAACACCTCGTGCTGGGCCTCGAACAAACGTAGAGCGCAGCAATGTCCTGGGGATATGGAAGGCCCTATGACAGTACCTGTAATCGGTTTACTATTCCCAAACCCCGTTTTAGCCAGACAGACAACTTCATAACATATATCTTCTTCGCGTTCTAATAAAATTCCGTCCGACAAAAATGACTTCTCGTTTCTGACTTTCTGTGTCGCTAGGTAGACTACTATCCACAATCAGCACCCACGCCTCGATGGGCTGAAAAGACTGGTCCAGTGCCGAGCACACTATCGATCACCTGCATTTGTCGAAATAAACCAGTATTTGCGGCGATGCTTGTATTCAAGAGAAACATGACGAATCGATCATTACACCAACGACTACCAATACAGGCGGAAAAAAACAAACAAAAAGGGTATCTCAAGTCTAGCTTCCAAGCGCAACCTGAGGTTTGATCGATATTTCGCTCTTTCGCCTTTATTTAGGGCATCTGCGCCTTTCCCTTAATTTTATTGCCGGGTCTCTTTTTCTTGGATTTTCCGGCGCTGCCCCTCGAACGAGGGCTAACTTCGGAGTCTGAGTCGGTAACGGATAGGAAGTCGCTATCGCTCATGTGGGCCACTATATCATATGAGCCAAGCTCATTGTCACTTGGCATAATCCCCACCTCCGCCTCCTCCTCACCATCCTCCTCCTCCTCCTCATCCTCTTGTTCAACCATCCCAACAGCACTAACAATCTTCCTTCCAGCCGCTTTAGGTCTCCGCCTAGTCCTCGACGAGAGCTCCCTGACCAGATCCACCCACTTCGTAGACCTTTTACACTCGGGACACACACCCTCCGTTGGTAACACCGCATACTTAGTGTCGGTCTGTAGAAAGACCTGGGAAAGGCACTTCACGTGAGCAATATGATTGCAAAACGCATGCGGGCAGACTACGGCCTCCACTCCACCCTGTGCAAATCCCCTGGCACAAACCCCACACCTTATATCTTCGTCACGCAGTAGATCCCTGGCTTTCTGCATGTGCCGGTCGAGATGGTGGTTGGTTATGTCGAGCCCCTGAAGGCCACCTTCCCCTGTCGGCGGGAACTGCTTCGTCTTACTCCCCGTCCAACGGGCCGGCGGGGACGGACTCCTCGAGTGCTCACTCTTTCGCAGGTCTAACGTAACCTCAATAGCTTTTAACGGACCGTATTTTGTGCTGCAGTGCGCCCCCCACGCCACGTACAGGTCCTCGGCGAAGAACCGTACAGACAACGGCCACCGCATGAACGCCGGCACGCGTAGGAGGAGGTTCAGGTTCTCCAGGAATACTTTCATACCCATGCGTGGGGTGAAGATTTTTGTTCTGCCCGAGTTGCTCGTTTTGCGGATGGATTTGCTGATGCGCTGGGATTCATTGATTTTCGAGGTTTTGTCTGGGTGTTGCCAGGCCCATTCTTTTTTTTTTTTTCATCACTATTAGTGATTACTCGGGGGCGAGGGGAGGCAGGGGAATTACTCAAATTGAAGAGCTGCCACAGCAGATGTAAACCCAGACACTATACAGGTCATTTCCCAAGGCCTCAAGTCGGCTCTACTAGTCCTTTCCGCTCCACCCTTCGTCTCACCATTATGTTGCGCGAGGCGACGTCGGGGATCTGGTGTTGAGCCTATATAGAAATACGTGGGGCGTACCGTTGAACGGAGCAGGTAACTTTACGAGCGATGCATTAGATCACCCTTTAGAACACATGTGGGGGGGGGGGGAGAAGCTCAACCCACACACAATAAAAGGCCGGCATCTCCAACGGTTCCATCCTGACTCTTTCCGCGCGAGCGAGCGAACTTACTCGCGCCGCGCAACAGATTCTCGCCCTTGAAGGTCCCAGTAATAATGGTAGAGTTCTATGAGAGATTGTCGAGAGTATCAATATCATACTCGAACGCCCAGAGTTCTGTTTTCTGTTTTGTTTTGGAACCAGGTTGTTGGCGTAATGCCGCGTGGTGCAACTAAGCGAAATCTTGGCAAATCTTTGTGTTGCATCATATCATACTCGTACCGGCAGAGCGGGCGCGTTGTCGGTCGAGTTAAGGTTTCAGACTTTCAATCGACTGAAGGCACGTTTAGCAGAAAAGGGAAGCACAAGTAGCCTTTCTTGGGAATGGTTTGACCTGTTGAAACGGTCGTACCCATATGAGACAACTGTGCTGCTATGGCTATCCCGAGACAAAGCAAAAACAAAACGGTCACCACATAAGTTACCGATGATTGCCAAACATCGTGATGGAAGGGTAACGGCTGTCCGCATATACGGTACATAGGGAAAACACAACGGGACGGTCGTATCCAAACAGGTCCTTAAGTTGTAGCGTTATTTGTGATGCGGTAGATTGCGGGTGTCATGTCATGTCAAGATGTTTACAGTTCGGATACCTCCTGAAGAATGTATGATATCGGGCGCTCCATCACTCTGGTACCTAGATTATACATATATATAGCATATCATGCGTAGTAGCCATAGTCGACGAATATCTCCCCTAGCATTCAATTGCTGGTGTGGTGTGGCGATATCATGGTTAGGTCTGTCCGTCCTGCTACTAGTCTCGTCCAATGTGTGTTCCGAGTACCATGCCGTGTACAGTAGTGTATGAGTTTGATACTCTACTCACGGCGCCGGTTTGCTCTGCCAGTTCCTATTCTGGAATCGCTCATCCTCGGATGTTTTGGCCTATATAAGACACTAAAGTGCCTCTGGCGCAACACTAGCTAAAGTGTATGGACACCTTAAAGCAAAGCTGTAACATTGACTACTGAGTCGCCAGTTTTCCTGCAGCCACAGTAACAATCCCCACATAAAGCATCACCGGCCCGTTTAATTTAGCTGCTAGGAGTGCGTGAAAGGAACAAACTTAAAACAAATACAAAATACTATCCATTAAATTTATTATTACCATGATGAATGATACATCTATTAAGCTTTTCATGAAAGCTTTAACAATGCCTATCGATCAATTCCTGTGGAAACTGTCTCCAAACCTCAACCAATGTAGCCTTTGCTTGCTCAACCGTTTCCTGACTAGTACCAGTAAATTGGTAAGCGGCAATCTCATCTTTACAATCATCCCATAGTCACTCAATTTGGCTAAGATCTTGTGATCTCAATGGCCATTTAAATGTGACGATTCCCTTCTGCTGGCATAGCTCACCATCGCCTTTCGTTGTTTCAAGTGAATGGAGGTGAATGTCATCCAGGTTCTTGAGGTTCAGAGTTTTCTTAGTATGGTTGCAATCATCGTTCCGTACTACGTTTTATTGGCTAAAATTCCCGAGGATGAGCGATTCCTTAATAGGAACTGGCAGAGCAAACCGGCGCCTTGAGTACTATATGGTACTGCGCATAAGCTGTACTAATACCGGTATTGTACCTTAGGTACCATCAATATGGGCTTACGACCAGGAACACTCAAAGGGCTCGGCGAATTCAAAGAGAACAGTCTAGCCAAGTATTGTATCATTCATCGAAAATTTGGAAGTGCCTACCTTTCTTACAAATTGTAGGGTGCTAAGAGTGTCACTGGAGCTATGATATATATCATAAAGTTAGGTTCCACTCCTGGCACGACCTAACCCGCCTCGGGATCTGCAATGCTAAAGTATGATACAGTACTATTTATCATACCGCATTCCTAATTTACCTATTGTATCAACACCTACTCCACCTACTACCACAACTATGATAATTATGACACAGTACCACCACCACCACAGCAATCCCAAAGTGACGGAATGAAATCAGAATTTCTACAAATGACCCCCCAACAAAATCGTGAAAAAAAAAAAAAAAAAGATTTCTATACTACCAAAGAGGTACTAAGTAGAAAAGAAAGGAGGGGGGGGGGAGAAACTCCCTACTGGTACTGATAAAGCACGACATGACTTGCCCCCGATCCAGAACGGACACAGCCCCAAGCCTCATGGCAAATCCCCATAATCTGGTAGAGATCCCATGTCTCATCCCCACGAAATAGGCAATCCGGGGGCCCACGGATGGCGCAACTGGCCTTTCTGGTACGTGGCGGTGTGACTGCACCCTCCGCCATTCGTGTCACAATTGCAGCAGTAGTGGTTGTTGAAGCGTACAGTATCGTACACGGTTCGGTTGTCCGAGAGCCGGGGGGCTGCCGCCCAAGGTCTGGCAGACGATTCTCCCACAGGGCACGTTGGTGTCGCGCAGTGGGGATATGATTGAGAGGGGTGAGACCGGGGTCTTCGAATTGGGCTTGGTCTAGGATTTGTAGGTTCTCGGTGAGGGGGAGCTTCTGCTGCTTCTGCTGCTAAGATGGTGTCGAGTTCCGAACGGGGAGGCAGGAGCCGTCAATGGTCGAGATGAATAGAATGGCTAGGAGGAGGAAGAGAGTTAATCGTAAAGTATCACGATAAAGAACTACCAGAAGAAAAATCAGGAGAAAAAGAAGGCACTTTATAAAACGGTCCGTATTTGAGTAGAATATCATAATGAGCAAAACTGAGAATGTCACAAGCGTAACAAGCACAACACTACAGAAGGCAGTTTATATTAAAACTGGACACATAGAGTAATATAACACTATGTATAACAATCAATGATCCAAATTCAGAATCACTTTCAAGTCTATGTCATATAAAACCCTCATAAAAGACATAGGGTCAACTACCCAGACAAGTACGATATCTCTCAAATCAAGCTCCACCCATCTCAAGAAAGAAAGTAAAGAAAATAATAATAAAGTCACCTCAAATCAGATTCCCACCCTTAGCACACCCCTAATAGACAATGATATAACTGGTATCGTCCAAAAAGACCACACCACCGGCCCTTCCATCCCGCTGACAGTCTTGCGCGACCCACCAGACCTCTGCCCCCATCTGAGAGCAGGGGATACACCTCTGAATCCCACAGAACCCAACGTCCGCGCCTCCGAACGCGATAATATTCGTGCATTCATTCCTGCGAATTGCCGTGTTGCAGCACATTCCAGCCCTCCGCTGCAGTTCCTGGACAACACCATAGATTTCTTGAGTTGTTGGGGAGGCGCCGGAGGTTTCGCAGCGACGCCAGGATCCAGGAGATGGGCTGTCGATAGTGCTTACCACCGCTGCGTCGTTGGAGGTCTCAACGTTGCTGTTGTCAGGACTGCCAGAGGCCGGGGCGGAAACAGGAGTTGCGGAAGAAATGGTGGCCAAATTGAGTAGAGAAATGGTGAGGAATATCAGGAGGGTGAAGAGGGTGGAAGTCTTGAAGACCATTTTGAAGGATGGGTAGATTTATTTGGAAAAAGGGTTGATATGATGAAAGAAAGTCTTGTAGGTATAAAGTAGAGATTTCTTTTCCTCTTTGGGTGTTTCTTCCAAGTTGCTGGTGGTGGTAGTGGTGGTAGTGGAATAGATCTGGTAAGAAGGGTAAGAGCTGACTTTATAGCTTTAACAACCACCATATTATATTCTACATCAATATAAAGTTGCTGAGAATCTATTCCGTACACCATAATAGAAAAGAGAGAAAGGAACTTGTAATGCTCTTTTCACTGCGCTATACTAATCAGGTTATCGATTGAATAGAACACCCTTCGCAGTGCTGCTGGTGCAAATTTGTCTCTCGTATCACGCCACAGTCCAACACCATCATCGCCACCACCTTACAAAATCGGACCAGTGCTCCCAAGCGGCCAGTACGTCCGTCCTTAGCTTGGGACAGGACGGAATTCCAGTTCCTGGATCTCTGCCCTGGATGGATGGACGCCCGTCCTGTGGTCCGTCCTAACCTCTACCCGGAACGGCCGGCCAGGCCCTATAGGCATCTCACCCGCAAATGGCCCTGCAACCGGGAGCCGAAAGATGCCATTTGTATTAAGACTCCCGGGCCCGGGCGCCAACCCCTCGGACGGCGGTCTTTACCAAAGACGGACGCCATACCCTACCGTCCTTACCCACCCTGCCCAGTACACCCGGGACTATGATACAAGCCCGCCAAGGCCCTGTAAGGCGCCCGGGACCGTTGGGAACATTGTATTGGACCGGTATCATAGATGGATCCTCTCAAATACCACTAACAACCTGTACTACAAATCTCTACGGCAAAAAAAAAATCCATCCAAAATCCGGGTCGTTGCCCGAAGCGATCGACGACGCCATACCGCATCCACTAGCGATCCCCAACGAGAAGATCCACATTGCGCCAGGGGCGAGAGACTAGAATATCAATAGCGGAGGAGGAGAGTGAGAGAGAGATTATCCCCGTATCACACGACAGATAAGTACCATCATAATTATATACGCTATAGCATCCACAACTTCCAATCCTATCCATCGCAACCCCCCCCCCCCCCCACCCCCACCCACAAACCAACCATCACAAAACATCAAGGAAAACAGTACATCCGTAGAAAGCCAGGTTAGTGGAAAGCATCGAGTGATACCTCATGCATCAACATGCATGCACACGCGGTATATTATTGTAGATACCCCCCCGACACCACCTGTTCAAACCCGCAGTCACTCCGCACCGGTCCGGTGCAAGCTATGCTGGTTCCACATTTCCCGAGTAACTACGTGGAATTTCAGGCAACGCGGTCAATAATATCCATCTCACAGGTACCCTCCCTCCCCCCTCCCCCGCCGCGCAACGATTATAATTTCGACCAGTGTGGTGGAGACAGGATGTTCCCGTGATACCTCCGCGGCACATAAATTATTCCTTCCAGAGTGTGGTAAGGACCCGGGCAAGGCAAGAAAAGCGAGTGAAGGCCGTGCCGGGCGGAATAAGCGTCGTATTACCATAGATAATACCACGTTTTGTTTGTTATTATTATTATTTTTTAATTTTTTTTTAAAAAAAAAAAAAAAAAAGTTGGAACAGCAGTGAGTAAGATCATGAACGAAGAATGGATAGAAAGAGCCATGGGGGGGGCAACAAAAGATGATCAATGGAGAAGAAGGTAATAACTCGGGAACTATACCCGAAATGAAAGAATGAAAAAATGAAAAAAAAAAAAAACTCCAGAGAAACGGACTGCGATCTAACTTATGATACTTGATTCCGCTTCAGTTATACTGCGTAAAACCTAAGCCTAAGCATACGCCCCATCCCCAACCTACACGAAACAATACCGGTATGACATGACACCATACCACAGTTACGGCAACCAGTCTCAAGCACGATACTGTAACAAACTCACTCACGGCGCAGCATGCACCAGGTCGGGTCATGTCAGGAACGATCAGATCAGTATGGTACATCCATTGTAGCCAAATCATGCACAGCAACTCGACCAGACAGAACCAAATTCGAATATCGTACTGTACTGCAACTGCACTATCATAGACCCGTAATGGATAAATATAATCTACAAGCCGGGCTGATATAAGAAAAATAAAAAAAGCGCACGCCCACACGTCCTATCCCATCCAAGCCAGGTAAAACCATGATATCAACAATAGCTAACTTTTCCTCAACAAGGAAAGGAAAAAGGAAACAACAAAAAGGTGATAGAATTTACACAGAAATTAGAGAAGAAAAAAAATTTGAAAAAAGAAAGGGTGGTAAGTTGATGGTTAAGAAAGGTTACGCAACTCCTAACCCACATGCTAGGACTGCCTACCAAGAGCTAAGGGGATGAAAGGAAATCCTGTTTTTTGTTTTTTATATCATATTAAGAAAATTATCCTTCCGCGTGCACTCATTCGTTGACCTGTACAGCACTGTACAGTACGTGGGTAGGATGGAGGGGGGATTGAGAGGAACTAATCAATCGAGAAAAAAAAGAAAAAAAAGAAGCAATGGTGATATCCAGCCAACCGACAAACTATAGCTAGCAATGGGCATACAAGGGGAAACAAAAGATATAAGAAAGGAAGAAAGAAAAATCCCAAAAGTTCCTGCCATGGAGATGACTGACATGGACGACCAAATCCCCCACCACCCACGGCTCCAACTCCAAGACAGTCAGACAATCATACGCATCCAGTAAAATAGAAAGCAAAGCATTCATGACAGCAACAACCCCTCCCTCCTCCTCCATTCCTCCCACCCCTACTCCACAAACCAGATCCATCAATCTACAGCAGGATACCACAGCACGTGCCGCAGCCATAGCCTCCCCATCTTCAAAAAGTGGTCTGCCAACGCGGAGAACTTACTTCACCATCTACCGATGAGGTGTTCCCGGTCCCGGTTTGAAACGGTCGAAGACAACTATTCATCCACCCTACCCCAGCCCCCCCCCCCCAAAAAAACTGAAAAAATCCCAACTTCGTATCACACGTTATAGCCTCACAGATGACGGGAACACTCAGGAGCACACAGACACACGCACTGGAAGGAAATATCAAGAAAAATAGGTAGAGAGGGACAGAAGAAAAAAGGAGGGGGAGGTAACAGGGAATGCAAAGTATGTCGGCCAGTAGAAAAGTAAAGCTAGATTCTCGACATGATTGACTCCATCCCTCTCTCCCAATAGCTATTTCGCAGCTCCACAAAAACCACCCCTAGACCCGTGACAAATGAAAGAGTTAAAAGGTTTTGGACACATTCAAGCTATGTTAGGATGAGCTGTAAAAGTAACAGAAGGAAAGAAAAAAACTCCAGGCTCAGGTATGAATGATAATGGTATAGAAGTGGAAGTAAAGAAAACTACCAGAAGGAAAGAAAGAAGAGAGAGAGAGAGAGAGAAGACAAAGAAAAAGATTAGACTCTGTCTTTCTTATCTTTGAACGTGCAGCCAAAGTTTCGGATTCCGGCTCAGTGCAACAGCCAAATCGTTATCGTTCGACAGCTCGACATATGTTCCCGAAGGCTCGTCTTTATATCGGACAGAACTGATATCCGCTCCTAATCGTTCCTGAAGCTTCTCTTGCAACTGAACATAAGACACGTCCTTTGGCAGGCGGATCGCAATCAGGTCGTCACCGCAGGTAATCTTAACCTTCATGAACTGCCCCGGCTGCGAAGAGTTTGATCCTTGGGTTGCAGCGCTCATTGAACTATCCTGTCGAAGCATGCGTGGGGGTTGTAGATCGGAGGTCGAACGAATGTGAACCTGCTGGGCTTGAGAGATACCGTTGGGTCCTGCCATTCGGGGCTGTTGTCCGGAGCTCCGCGGAGGGGGCGCCGATAAGCCAGGGTATCCATTCCCACCATTAGCCCCATTAAGATTATGTTGCGAAGACTGTCTTGACGGTTCCCTCGACGAGTCACTAGACTGTTGCGATGCAGTGGAACGTCTGTTATCGTGGAGGGAAGCCTGCGATTGTCTGTAACCGGTTGTTTCCATATCTCCAGGTCGAGGCGCGAACAGTTGCTTTACCAGCTTGCTCCTGGATATATAGGTGGGCATGGCCAACAATTTTTTGATGTATTCATCCAAACTTTGTCTCCTAGCGGCAGAAATGGTGTCGGTGACGTACGTTACGGGTCCCGGCATGTAAGGTAAAGAGCGGGGTTGTCCAGTGTGACCGGCCTCATCCTTGAATTCATCCAGCAGAGAAATTTGAAAGTCGTAGAAATCCTCATAGAACCGGCATAGGATCCAACTTCTACCATCCTCCATTGTCGCATTGAGTACGTACCAGTACCGACCATGCTCGAAAGAGTAGCTGTCGACCGATGCAGCCACAGGTGCCAAATATTGGCCCTGCGAGGACGATCTCGAGTGGCGGTATTGATCCGAAGGACCGCCACCATTGGAATACCCCTGGAGCGTCTAATAAAAAAAACGGTCAGCGGCAGATCAAACAAAGCATAAAGTGATGGATGCAAGACAACGTACATGTCTATTCTGACTGTCACCCATCGACATGTTCTGCATCTGTCCCTGGGCTTGCGCCGTCTGTGCATCAAAGTCGAATTTGCCGAGTGAAATGCTACTATTTTTATACTCGGCAGCCATCCTCTTCCATTCCTCTACCTTTGGTACGCCAGCACGCGCGATCGCAGCCTGGGTGTCTTCCACGATTTGACCGGTAACCATATCCCTAATCTCAATGAAATCTACCGGAATCAAGCCAGGGCCGCCGAGCCTGCCGATCGGCTTCGCGACAAACCAGTCCTTATCAGATTGTGCAACCACTATAATTGCCTCACCCGCCTTTGCTTCCAATTCGTCAGCCCTCTCAGCGGCAAAGTCATACTGCACGACACCATAGAGCGGACTGCCAGATTTCCCAGATGTACTCATAGCTCTCGGCCTCTCGGTACCACCGGAAGAAGAAGTGACATGCTCTTGCGATCCAGCGGTCGCGCCCCGATCAGAGTACCCGGAGTCGGTCCTTAGAATGTCACTGGCACCAGAAGCCGCGGAATCCTGACTACCGCGCCCGCTCTTGCCCAGCGTTTGAAAGTAAGTGGCCGGGACCAATCCCCTCGCATTCGAAGCCGGATTGCATGCTTCGTACCATTCGGGGTCGTCCTCTCTTCCTATAACGTGGAAGAAGTCACCCTTGGAGAAGCTTAATTCCAGATCACTTGCCGCCGTGTAGTCGAACAATGCCCGAATCACCTGCGTTACACAACGAATTCCAATTAGCCCCTGTTTTCACCTTTTGAGAATTTTTCCATTCCCCTCCAAATACACAAAACAAGATTAGAAAGATATATTCTCTTCTCTCCCATTCCCTTCAACTCGGCGGGTGACGGTGATGATGGTTTAAGAAACAAATATACCCTGTATTGAAGGGAGAAACCAACTTTTTTAGGGGGCTGGATGGTGATGGCGGCCTTTGGTGCAATAGATAGGTGCGACGCTTTCGGACCTGAGTACGTATCTGTCTTGTCGCCCTTGAGCGACTTTCGAATGCCCTGTATTTCAAAAGAAAGAAATGATTTTTCACGATAAGCCTGCGTTCCACCTCTTCCTCCAACACTTCTCCTAGTCTTGGACTCTTGGGTCCGCTTGTTATCTACAAGCTGTGACAGCGAGCGACCCACCTTCATCATTTTTGTGAAATATCGTCTTGTGCGCAAACAGCGGCAACAGGCGACAACAACTCAATAGAGTGATCAAGAGCAAAGTAGATTATCTCGGGTAAGGGAAGCGCGGTGGGCGGATGTATGTTTGTGTGTGCGTGTACGTGTGGAAGGGGGGGGGGGGGGGAGTACGGGGTACGGTAGGCGAAGGGATGAAGGCAGAGTAGAAAAAGAGAAACCAAGGAATGCGGTATGCCCTTCTGAGACTAAGTGATGTTGATGTCCGTTCCCTATCGCTTCTTCCTTTGTTGCGAGAAGGGGTTCCGGTACTGTAACGCGGTCGATGGGAGGGGGGGGTTTGGGGGACGGAGTGGAGGAGGAAGGAGGGAGGGAGGAGGGCGATAGTAATCTAGCGGGGTACGGATGGCAGGGTAGGGTGCGCGCGAGAGTGAGGGTTGGAAGCCGACGGATGGTGGACAGATTCCTACGGCACCCTTTTCTTTTTATTGTTATTTATTTTTTCGATTTTTTTCGATTTTTTCCACTCGCCTATCGCCCCAGATGTAGGAAGAGGTGGAACCTTTGGCGCGAGTGGAGGGGGGGCTCAAGAATCGAGTGGACTGGGCAGGGCTGCAGGATGGGAAAGAGCGTACCGTGCAAGTCCTCTACGAGTACTGTAAGGAATGAAAGGGAGGGGGGATGGCTGCAGACCCGACCGGTCTGTGCGAGCGGGGGGGGGGCGGTGGCGGGAGGAGAGTAGGGTCTTCTGTCGTCAATAAGGAAAACGGTTGACGCCGTGGGTACAAGCCGTTGCGGAATGGAAGAAGTCGAACAGGAAGGGTGGAGGAAGAGCAGGAGAGGGGCTCCAAAATCGATAATATGGGAAGGGCGGGCGAGGAAGTGAAGGGGAAGGGAAATAGGGAGTATCGATGGATGCAGCAAGCCCCGGCGCGCGGTAAGGGGGGGGCTCGAGCAAAAGGGTTCTTGGTCGGTGGAAACCAAGTCAACGGGGGAAGAAGGGTGGGGGGGTGGAGGAGAATGGGCTCAAAATTGACTGGAATCGAGTGAAAGTACTGGCAGGGTGGAAAGGGGAGACTTTCGGTCAAGAAGTCGATGTAAAGGGCGTTCCTCGAGTGAAGGGGCAGGTAAATATGATCATATGGCAGGCGTGGGCAGAAAGGGAGATAGAAAAGGGTAGGTACTATGCAACCCAACTAGGTATGATAGCTCTCTCTTTTCTATCCACTCGTACTCGTAGAGGGCCCTTCGATTCGATCCCCGGTACTGCAAGTTAATTGACACAAATGTCCTGGCGTTGATGCTGTTGTTGATCTGATGCCGATTCTGTACCGAATATACTCGAGCACAACACCACAACAAAACAAAAAAAGACCCTCTTGCTCTCTATCTTTCCTCCGTCCTTCTCTCCTTCCACCGCAATCCCGCTTTCTTTTCGCTCAGAGGGGAATAGAAAGCGCGAGGATGAAAAGGAGAAAAAAAATAATACTAGGAAAGAGCCAGCTATAATGACAGAGCGCAAAACAATAAGCTACGGTACAAAGGCAGGAGGGGAAGGAAAAAAAAAACCCTCCCTGCATTACCAAATCGAGACAGGCCTCTCTTCCGAAGAAGAAAGTAATAAAGTGCCGTGATTAGCTAATGCAGCCAAAGGCGGAAGCAGCCCAAAGGAAAAGTATTGCAGTGTGGGGGGGGGGGTTTAAACGTTATATCCCCGTGTCTACCGGTAGCACTCCAGCAGTACCGTACTCGTAGTCCTCCAGGGGACAAGGGAAGGTAAGGGAAGTGAAGGGAGTGTCGACCATGCATCGGAAAAATCCAAACCCTTGCTCCCACTCTGCTCCCTCAACAACCAACAATGGAAGGAAGGAAGGAAAGGAAAGAAAAGAAAAGAAAAAAATGAACCCACCGGTACTAATACAGTTGGTATCGCTCGAAACAGAATATCTCACTCGTGATCCGTTTCTCAATGGGGAAAAAAAATGAAAGAAAGAAAGAACACAGTCCACGAAAAACTTGTAGCCGCCCTCAGCGGGACCCCAACAGCCGTTAGGCGAGACAATGCCAGACCAGGACAGCTAATTTCTCACACTCTCTCTTGCCTGTCGGCGCTGGCACTGTACTGTACTGTACCACTCGAATAAACTCCCTTGCAAACTTTCAGCTTGGGGGGAGGAGGACGTATTGGCCGCAGAGTCGAGCGGTGTGCACCGAACGAGTAAAATGGAGTCGATAAAGGAGTGCGGCGCGGAAGCTAGTGAAATGAGGTGGTATGCGGTCTATCAGTCCGTTCTGCCTGCCTGCTTGCCTGCCTTTCTGTTCAGGCACGCTTCGAGTACTGTACAGTACAGTAGCGCACAGGGTTCTCTTTTCTTCGACAAGATGGAACGGAAGAGGATTATTATGGACAAAAGGATGAAAGGGGAGGAAAAGTCATGCGGTACTGTAACCCTCACGGTACAGCAGCAGCACGGTATATATGGAGGAAGCGGAAGGAGACAGCCTTCGCTCGGATAGCCTCTTTTTTTCTTCTTCTATCATACCGCAGCCTACGCTTCCAAAATATTCCTCGGGAGTATCATACGGTGTCCGTTCCATAGGATACGATGCGAGGTAACCATGGAAGCCTCCCTCCCTGGCATCGTCATCAGGCTCATAGCAAAGTACCGGTACATTGCAGTAACACAGAGATCCACAAGTACTACATGTACAAGTATATACGGTAGGTTCGAAGAGCAAAGCGCATCTCAATAACCAGTAATTACGGTATAGTACCGGTACCGTATACAGGTAGTCCATCATCCAATCGACTGCCGCATTTCATCACCCCTTTAAAAAAAATCCCGTTCCCCCAACCCCCCTCATCCATCACCTTATCACACGATACAAGTACCAACCCCTCCCCATCCACAAAAAAAAAAAAACTCCTATTCCCAACGGTCATATCGGTTCGCACTTTACAAGTACAAGTACAGTACAGTACAGTACATCACCACAGTAGCATAACATCAACAACACCCACCCACCCACCCAACCCCGCCTCCCAAAACCGTTTTCAATTCAAACAACCTCGTCCACGTTCAATTTCTATCTCTATCCATCACCCCGCCTCCTTCGTAGAAGGGGTGGGGGGGGGGAAGGAAGGAAGGAAGGAAAATTGCCACGTGCCCACCGTCAGAGGAATCGAATTGATACAAAAAAGTAATTATGGTGATGCACCGAAGGCGCTCGGGTATGGTACAGAACAGTACCGGTAACTGGACCTGATTCGAATTTTGCACAATTCGTCACTCGAGCCCATCGTGTAGTGCCAGCCAGCCAGCCAGGGGGGGGCTGAAGTAGCCCGATGCATTGAATTGGGCTGGGTCGAACGAAAGAAAGAATGAATGAATGAATAAATGAAAGGGGGCTCGATCGAGTGCCCCGATATGGCACTACGATACAATTGGAAGAGTATATACTGTCATGATGATTTGGAAGCGTTCTTTGGATGATACGATTGGTACTCGTACCGGTTCGGCGCTCTCTACTCTGCTCTATAAGTTAGTGCCTTTTGCTATATTGGTGTTGATAGCTGGATAGTATGGTATGGTATAGTATATAGTACGGTATGGTACAGTGCAGTGCAGTGCAGTATTCGCAAAAGACACAAGTCGGTATGATATACCGTAGGTACCGTTACAGTACCACTCTTTGCACCCGCGCATACACTCCGCTCCAATAGACCAGGTTATAATACTATACACACGGTATCATACTATCCTCCATGCACCCAACCTCATCCCTCATCCTCTTCTCTCCTCTTCCCTTCCCTTCCCCCCTTTCGCAGCCTGCCTGGCTAACTACCTACCTACCTACCTGCTCACCTTCCACATCATGCCTACTTACCATACAACACCCTAAAACACTACCCAGGCCCAAACACAATAATAGCACCTTGGCAGTAGTAGTAGCATGATACTATCACACCCGGAGGAATGGAACCTTCCTTCCTTCCTTCTTTTCTTCTTCCCCCCCCCCCCCGGTACTCGGAGCATTGTCAATGCATATGCATAAACACTCAACTACAGACAGCCAAAATAGATTTTTTTTTTATTATACGGTAGCCTCGATAGCTGCGCACTTATGCTACAATTGGGGTGCGAACAGCCTGGCCCGTACAGCGTAGTCCATGTAAACTTGGGGATCCGTGACGTGACGTATGTTGCTCGTCCGATGATACTTCGATGCCCCACTCCCCTGCACTTTGAATATTATTATTTTTCCTTTTTTTTTTCTTTTCCTTTTTATGATAGCAGCCTGACCGGGCTGGATTGGGTTGGGTTGGGGTTTGAGGCTCCCGGGGTTGAGAGTTACGGTAAATTTAGTGAGTGAGTGAGTGGGTGTGAGTGTGGGTGAGTCGAGCGAACGAGTGTATCTGCATCGTGCTGTCCGCTGTAGGTGCCGTAGATCATGTCTAGCATGGGCTTCGAATCTGACTGCGGTGCGGTGTAGTGCAGCCTGGTGCATCAGTTTAGTGTACGAGTACGGTACGGCACCGTACCGGTACTGTACCGCGCTTGGGTATGAGTGTCCACGCCATGCTGTGCGGTACTCGTACAGTACGCTAGTCTGGTGCCGCAGTGGATCATCATATCACTGCGAACACCCCCACAATACAAGTAATACGAGCGATGCTATTACAATCCCTCGCCCAACCTGCAACCTCACACAATTAGCACCTCCACTCGCACATCAAAAGCCGATTCCCTCCAGTTCTCCACCCAACCATTCATTCTCTCGCTCATCCACTCACCCACTCAAGAATTTATGGTAAATTTATGTAAATTATCAGAACTTGTGAAAAAGGGCCAATGGTGTATCATACAAACTATCCACAGCAAAAGAAGGAAGAATTTGAAGCAAAAGAGGAAGAGAGAAAAAGAAAAAAAAATAGCAACCGCCCCTACAGGGGGAAAAGAAAAGGAGAAAAAGAAAAATGCCAAAACGCCCTTCCCCTTCCAACCCATATATCGGCTGACCTCGCATGCGAAAATGAAGAAATGGAAATGTAAGGAAAAGAATTTACCGACCGGAGGCCAAGAGGTGAAGAGCGACGGAGGAAGGAAGGGGAGAATGCGCGAAAAACCGATAAAGGAAGGCGGCGGATCGACGGAACAAAAGAATGAACGACCCGGAGCTCTGATATGCTTCTTCTGGTTGATTTTTGTTCTCTGTTCTTTCACCCATATTTTGTCCTTGTTTTTTTTTTTTGTTTTTCCTTTTCTGAATGTCCTTTATTGGTTGGGTTTCTCGCTCGTCTGCTCACACCCATCATCATCTCTCCCAAGACTCTTCTACTGTTGTTGTCGCGGTCTCAAGAAAGGGGAATACGTTTGCGAAGGAAGGGTATTTGAGGCTCGGCAAAGAGATATTTGATATATAGGGAAATGAGATTTAGCAAAGGGTTGGCGAATGTCACTGTTATAGTTGACCCTTGATATCAACCTTACTGAACGCAGCATTTTTGGCTCGTTCGAAGAGTGGGAGTGCTTTCGCTGTCTGGAAGCGGATCGAGTTGGGTACCCCCTTATCACCCGTCTTCTGCTCAATCAGGTCCGCAGCCTCGTTTTCGCAGAGAAAGTTGACGCAGTCGGTATCGCTCTCAAACCCGAGCTCCTCAGTCAAAAATCTAATATCAATATCGGGACGGTAACTTATACGAGGCAGGAAGGGTCACGCCAAATATTAGTAGTTTTCTTCTGGAAAAGAACTAGCGACAACGATTGTTTTCTTACCCTTTACATATCATGCACATGGCAGCCTTTCTCTCACGGGCAACGAAGGAATCCATGAGGTAGCCTCCCATGGCTGGTGCCTCCAAATAAAGTCTGAAAAATCTGTGAAAGTTTCCAGCAGCTAGTACTGAACGGACCTCTAGCGCATGCTTAATGGCTTTTACTTCTTTGTCTGCAGGGGTTAAATTTGCTAAGAGCTCGTTCATGTCGGCCCGATTGCATGTGTGAAGAAGGTAGAGAATACGATACGCCTTGAATTCCTCCTCATGGCCTTTGAAGCCTTCACGATAAAGCGAATGGAGCTGGGTCTGACACTGGTTATACTCACCCAAGTCACCCTATAATCAATGATTACTTAGTTTGAATATTCCATAGGAAGCTGCTGACCGACCCCATACCTTTTCCAATGCTATCCGTGCATGAATTTCGTAAACTGTAACAACAAAGTCGTTTTTGATGTGCTGAACTGTTAGGTCTTGTCGAAGTGATTTAAACTGATCGCAAATATATGAATAGTTTGCTTCCGATCTCCATTTGCGCTTGAGCATCTCCAGGGTCCTCTCAAGCACATGTAGTGGGCGCACATGATCTGGATTGGGGGCTGAAGTAAGACGAAAATATCGTTTCTCTAAATCCATGCAACGACCAATCAAGGGCTTCTTGTTATCTGGAGCTTCTGGGGTGGCCGAGCCGGGCAAATATTCACGCCTTTCATCCTCAAACCGTTTCGCACGTTTATCCTTTTCACGTTGACTTAGTTTACCCGATGTTGGGAGGAATTTGTCACCCTGACGAGATCGCTTGTCAAATCTCTCTTCGAATCTGTCTGGGGCTGGGGGTGTTAATTCTTCGCTAGAGCCGGTACTAAAACGCGCTGGTCAACCGGGGGATAAAGACGAGATGTGGAATACTGGGGCACGATCGCACTCACCTCTTGCGTTTTTTTCCGGGATGGTCCACGTCCATAGCATTACTGTAATTAGGTTTTCGGATGAACGGGGAAGATGGTGACGATCCGGTTTCATTACTGACTCGGCTCATCTGGCCCATAGAAAGTGTCTTTGCTGTTTGCTCCTCCTTTGCAGTCACTTTCTTCCTTGCCAGTATGGCCTGAGGAAGCGGCATCTTATCCCACTCCAAACTCCAAACAACCTTCTCATTAAAGGCATCTGTGATTATTCTCTTGAGCTCTAACTCGACAGCAACCTTCTCCTCCGGTGGGCAGTCTTCGAAAGTTCGGGCAACATAATCCTTCAACTTGTCTGGAAACTGCGTCTTCGGAGTTTGTTCAGAAGCTGAAGTTTGAGTGAGAGTCTGATTTGCATAAATTAGCAAAGAAAGTTCTATAGCAAAGGTAAGTAGATATAGGGTGGAAGAAGGAAAAAAAAGATAAGGTTGCCGCGTACCTGAGTGCCTTCATGGTGAATGGGGCGACTGGAGAGCGTCTTGCGAGAATTAACAGAGTGAAACGCACCATTCCCTAATTGTAGCATCATATCAGTTTAGGGATGAGGCAGTAAAAATACAAGTAAGTTTGTTGGGTTCGGACGGGCTATTCGGAGCATTTCTCGGGGAAGAAGAAAGAGTACCTACGATTGTTTCCGTTAGTACTACCCGATCGCCATGGTGGTGCAGACATCGTGTCAACGTTTTATGTTTGGTGGCCGATTAGTTGGGGAGGATGGTTTGGAAAGGGAAGGGACAGGATGATTAATTAGACGAATACTGCTGTATTATGACAAATTAGTGAAATCAAGCGGCCTGACCCTGTGAGAAAGCAACTTCAAAGGTAGGTTGTGGGGTCAGGTTGGTGGTAGAGAGAGAGAGAGAGGAGGGAGGGTGTGAGGAGGCGAGAATGAGGAGGCAGGTGCGAGGGTTGCTACGAGAACCCCGGTTGGTGCCAGAGTGCGCGGAGGGTTGTGTGGGACAGAAGGATAAGCTACGCGCACCATGGCGTATTCGCAGTCATTGCCATACAGGTCTACGGAAGAGAGACAAAATGATCGCAACACCGGTACAGCGCCTTGCTATGGTAGTGACTCAGTCCCTGATACATAAATTTGGTTTTATCATGGAGCCCCAAAAGCTCTTCAACCGCATTATGTTTTCTCCCTACTTTATTCCTGGACCTGCTGCCCCTGCACTCCCATTTCCCCCTTTGAGGTATCCTGAAGCGATAAATTCGCCTGGCTCATAAGTGTGGCGGATCACGCGCCCGCCTGAATTTTACATCTCGGACTAAGGATGCGGTAGCCCATTTGCCCAGTTTGCCGTGGTAATCACCCCCAGCACCATACACGTATCCGGAGATCGTAGGCACCGCGGACTGCAGTATCGTATCCGACAAGAAGCACATATTCAGAACCTCAAAGATTTCGAGACCCGGGTTCGGAAATATTTTGGTAACCATCTATGTCCAGTACCGTACTCGAGTACATAACGTAACGGTGTTATTATTTAATGTAGGGCAGTTATCATACGATTAAGTGGCCAAGGCATATAAATATTACGATTAAAGCGTGTGGGATACGGTTACTTGTGGCAAGTGGGTAGGGGGTGTTAATTATCCACCTGGATATGATACTCAAAGCTGCTAGTTCTCCACGGTTCTTACCCGCCCAGAGGGAGAAGTACGGTATCCGAAAACGTGGGATTCGTAAAATATACTCGAGTAGCAGAATAACCAGGCGTATCTGAGCGTCCATGCGAACTCACGACTCGTATTTTTTCCAGGCTCCTTTGCCTGGGACGAGTATCGACAGGTTAGTCCCTCTCCCCACCTTTCAGGAGGTGTCACCCGCGATGCTTGGGTACCGTACGTACGGGTAGGCAACTTTACTCATGTCGATGTCCCTGGATTGAAGCCGCGTCTTCTTTGTTGGTGGGTCACCACCAAAATAGGAGCGACTTTGATCCGGCGACTTGAGTACGGTGCCGGTAGTTGAGCAGGATACCGGCAGTGCAGCGAGCCGTATGAATGAGTTGGCATCTTTTTTGCTCAGGTTAAGCCTGAGCACTCGGGTACGAGTACCGTACGAGGATCGTATCAATTCCACCGCAGGCGGCGGTCTCCCGCTACCCTATCGTGCTCGGCATCTAAAGAGTAGCTCGTGGTCCAGCACCAGTCTAGAAACCTGCAGCGTATTGTTCCTCGGGTACGGTATGAGTTAAGCGCACAGGGGGTTTTTCAAAATTGGAGATACCATTTTTCAGAACTTTTCAGCAACGAGCGAACCCGGTATCTTGCACTATATTGCTTCAGCCTGAGGGTGCTAGCCAATAATGTCCCCATGTTTCCAGTAATGTAGTATTTGGGTGGGGCAGCCGGGGTAATCTGAGGCAAGAGTTGTAGGTTATAGTAGATGTTGCAGATGCGGAAAAGTCTCACTATGATATTCAATACTAAGCTCAAAGTTATGGCGAGATGTCTGTGCAAGTACAAGTACCATACCTATCGTAGCAGGAGCATTTTGCCAAGAAAAATATGGCTCAACTTCAATTCCGAAAGTATTTTCGGCAACGTCTCCAATGGGCATCGTGTGTCTATTGGGTGATAGAGTAGGCGATCCTCTACACACTAATATAGAGAGGAAACAAGAACATCTCAATTTTTCATTGAGATATCGGGTTTCAAGGGTAAGTCTAACTTTTGGGTTAGAGTACCGTAGGGGAATGTCTGGGAAGTGGCACTGTGGATCAATTTTTGAAATTCAATTTTCCTGGCGCGGCCGGTTAGTGGCCAATGCCAAAAGGCTAACCTATATTAGGAAGCGTGGTATATTATTAACATTCTCTTACTAAGCCAGCACACAAGGTCCCTCACTATAATCCCTGTCTTGTCCAAAACGTATCATGGGACACTTTTGCCTGGCCGAAACAAAACGACCTACGGTATCGTAAAGCAAAATTGAGTGATGGTGAGGCAGCAGCCATTGTGTGCACCGGGTTTGCACGCGGGTACAACAGTGGGATGAAATAAAAGAAAAATCAGTCTTTTCCAATTTTCTTTTGATTTTGAAAACGACTTCGGTACGGTACTAAGAGCGCCTTTGCCTTTTAGAAACTGCTGCAAATCTCAGGCACTGAGAAGGCACGCGGGGGAACGGGCGAACCGGTATAACACGATAGGAATAGTGCTTCATGCACCGTATTTTTAGCCTCCAGCTCTCGTGCCCACGGGAGATAATACAAACACCACTCTTGGGCGTTCACATTTGCCGAAAGGTGCTGTATTTCAGGGTATCATAGTATAATAATAATGTCACGAAAATGTGCGATAGTAAATTATCATCGTTGGGTATCGATATGCATGCCGGCAGGCACCCTGCTTCGACCGCTTGAGCACAACAAACCCAGCTACCTACTGTACGGTCTGGTCTGTACCTGCCCTAAAGTATGGAGGGTCACACCGGTAGTGTGTTATTCCAGCAGTCTCACAGTCGATACTCCCCCGTTTGCCGGTACCGGTAGACCACTCAGCCGGTGAACTTTGTCGACGCTCTCTGGGTCTTCGGATCCCGTGATCCACAGTGAGTCCGCAAAGGATGGGAGGCTGGAGGTTTGGTGTAGACAAGGAGCGGGTTTAGGGTAACGTTACTTTGTGCTCGAGGATATCATATCATAGTAAAAAAATCTTGGCATGTCAACCTGTCAGCCGACGTCGCTGTCTGGGAGATCTAGAGCTCTCCGTACGGTACTGTAGCCGGGAAAAAACGCCCTGCCTCGGTTCAATTTTGCCTCTCCTTGGATCTTCTCGCATCGACCACAGTCTTTCGCCCTCTAGTGAACCCTTCATAAAGCCAAACCTCCCCACTGCCTGAAGCCCACTATACCTGCTCTTCCGCCCCTCCTATTACTTTGCACGGAATCTCGTCCCAGAGCACTATAATAATAATTAATAACAACCCTGAACTCCTACCCGTCTCATAATGACGCCGAGTGAGTTCTCCAACGATGAGTAATCCTGGTATTATATGAACTGACACGTGCTTCAGAAATCCAAACCGATCTCACTAAGCTCTTCGGCATTGAGCATCCGGTTCTCTTGGCCGGAATGAACGTTGCTGCTGGTCCTAAGCTTGCTGCTGCCGTTACGAATGCCGGTGGTCTTGGTGTTATTGGTGGCTTGGGGTACTCTCCAGACATGCTGAGGGAACAAATTGCCGAGCTCAAGGGTTATTTGAACCACGAGAATGCACCTTTCGGTGTTGACCTTTTGCTCCCGCAAGTTGGCGGCGGTGCCAGAGCTACCAACTATGATTACACCAAGGGTAAATTAGATGAACTTATCGACATCATTATCGAGAGCAGGACAAAGCTTTTTGTCAGTGCTGTCGGTGTCCCACCAAAGGCTGTTGTTGAGAAGCTCCACAAGGCTGGTATCGCCTATATGAAGTAAGCTTTCATCCGGCCTTTTTTCCACGTCATCGATGCAAAACAATAACGATTTACGGTAATCAGCATGATTGGACACCCCAAGCACGTCCAGAAGGCACTTGACGTCGGCGCCGACATCATCTGTGCACAGGGCGGCGAAGGGGGAGGTCACACTGGTGTTGTCCCTACATCCATCCTCATCCCCACTGTTGTCGATATGGTTAAGGGCAAGAGGTCACCTCTTAATGGCCTACCCGTGACTGTGGTGGCTGCTGGTGGTATCTACGACGGAAAGTCGCTTGCGGCATCTTTAATGATGGGTGCCAGCGCTGTCTGGGTTGGGACACGGTTCATTCTTGCTGAGGAGGCTGGTGCGCCCAAGGCCCACCAGGAGGCCGTAAGAACCGCTGGCTTTGATGACACCGTTAAAACTACGATTTTCACTGTATTTCTCCCACCACCCTACCTATCCACGGCTATGCTGACCTCTACCCAGGGCCGCCCCCTTCGTGTCCGCAAGAACCCGTATATCGCTAATTGGGAGGAGAACCGCAGCTCAGAGATCGAAGATCTCACAAGCAAGGGTATCATCCCCGCCGAGCACGATATCGAGCAACTTGATAAAGATGGCAAGCTTGACGACGACATTATGGCTAGCGCTAGACCATTCTTGATGGGTAAGGTTGCTGCCGTCGTCAACGATAAGAAGCCTGCCAAGCAAATTGTTGACGAGATGGTTGATGAGGCTGTTGTGATGTTGCAGAAGGGCCAGAAGATGCTTGCCAAGTTGTGAGCTGTTTCTGGTGCTGTGTAGAGGGTCAGGATAGTAAATAGGGTTGAGCTTCCCCCCCCCCCTTTATTCCAGCGTGTATATACCTTATTTGTTTTTCTACTGGTTACCCACTTAAATACGATCTTTGGGGAAGTCTGAAACCGCTGTAGCCGAAATGTTAATCGTGCCCATGGGGATCCCCACGCATGAGGCGGTGAGACCACCTACGGTATTCGATTCCTCGCAGAACACAAGATTCTCTCAAGCACTTGCCAGTACTGCGGTTCCGGGAATTTTCTTTGTATGATACCAAGCGCAACCTTCAACACAAGCACTTGTGTGGCACCGTGAGGTTCGCCATGGCTCTGCGGGAGCAGTGACACGGTATCACACTCATGCTAAATTTGACGCAGCACCGTATCGTACGAGTACTTTATGTCTACCCTACCATACTCGAGTGCCCGATCAATGGCGCAATACCACTTAGCATTAGTTGCCCTCTTTCCTGTGCACAAGACGCCTTTTCAAGTTAAACCGGGGGAATCGCTAGCCAATCACGGTCGGCCCATTACGAATTAGATACATTTCCGGAATGGATGGACTGAATCCAGGCTTGGGCGGCGGTTTATCCGACGCCCGAAAGAGCCGCATAGTCTTGTGGTTGGCACGTGCCTGAGGCAATAGTCTACGGTATTTGAGTTGAGCCAGGACAAGCAAGTGATTGATTGACTGGTTGGTTTGGTGGACCACGTGTTCTGAGAAGGAGGTTATGTGAATTACGGTATCATATATACGTTGAACGATGGGGAGTCCTATATTTGGGCGTATAGGATAGGGTATTCAGATGGATTCGAATTGCCAACCATTCAACTCAACCACTGATAATCCAACATCAGCTTTTACTCTCTACAACCTCTAAGTAACAACCTCACGCTTCAGAATGCTCAGGTCCGTTCGTATGACTCGGACGATGTTTCGCTTGCCAAGGGCTCCTGCGAGAACACAATACTACTGGTGCTTTACAAGCATTGGAGATGAAGTACATGAGCTAGGACATGAGGAGAAACCGAGAGGTGGGACCTGCGAACCCTCGTCAATGAGTCGCTTGAGCAGCGAGTCTTCCGTGTGGGGGATGGACCTCTCCGGATCACAAAGGTGGGGAACCGATTTATTGGTTTGAAAGTTCGAATATTGCCAATTAGCTAGGGTGTCGGGGATATGAAAAGGTATTTGGGAACAATAAAGCGGCAGATGGGGGTGGCCCTTTCGGCAATGACTGGGGGGGGGGGGAGTGGAACCGTGTGTGCTTATTAGCTCCTCCCGGTTGTGTTGTCTGCTTGAAATTTGCTAACATATCTATACTCGAGTACAGATACTCGTTTTCCTAACTAAGGAAAAGTTAAAGAGTCAATCACCCTCAGCCAATCCAACCGCTCGACAGATCGACCAAATTCAGGAGCTGCCGAGGAAGGCCCCAATAGACGCTGCAAGGGAAATGGACTCAAATACCGGCACAGTTACACCTGGCTATCTCGGACGATCAAAATCCGAAGAAACTGTCGGGGACAACAAGTGATCCAGGGAAATGGGCCAAGTTTTGGTGTGAGAATTCTTTAAATTTGCAGAATTTCATACAGGACAGCGAGGTTTGACTGTACTAAAGACTTGGAGAGAGTCTGAACTGGTCTAGATCATCTGACGTCTGTTTTTTCTTCTTTTTGTTTTACCACAGGATAGGGTGTTTTGAACATTTGCCCGAGAGTACTCCGCATCCGATTTTTTCTCCTTTTGTATACAGAGGAATCTGGTGTTTCCAGTATCGTACTTAGTTGGAAGCAATCCGGGTCAAGTCCTTCCCTATCCCTTTATTCTGGAAACTGGGTGTTTTCTAGGCTAGGGGCCTACCGTAGTTGACTGAAATTAGGGTCTGAATTTTGTTTTTATAGATGAATAGATTGTTTTTAGCAACAGGTTGACAACAGTGTGCGTCTGTCTTTTTTTTTTAATGTTTTTTTATACGTAAATACAGTAAAGGCTTGTGAAATCCATCGCCTCCGGCCGCTGCCCATTGCATGATAGGGTTAGCTTGATAGGATAGCAGGATTGCAAATATTGGTACTTGTACATCTTACTCGCATTCGGGTACCGGCATTGTAGCCACCATGATACTCTAGTACCGGTGTCAGGCGGGGGGGAGAGAAGAGTTTGGTGCCACGCCGGTGACACAAGCCCTGAGGATTGTTTGTAGGAATGAGAATTTTGAAGGACTCGTGGAACTAGTAAAATCGGGGGGGGGGGAAGGGGGGTCGAAAACGCCAATCCATAGTTCTCATTATCAGTCGTGATGGTGAGCTCCAAGTTATCGATATTCTTGTTGAGGCCGGGTATTCGGGCACCGGTGAACGGGCAGTTGGCTCAACGGTCACGACAGGACTCTCCAGGATTGTTACGATAGAAGGTTGGGGGGTTCGATTTCTCACATGGGATCCCTTGAGCTGAGATCTTCTGTGTTACTTGTATCGCGTTTTTATTCATTCCTTGATGTCTCCGGGTCGGGCCGCTAGACTTGATCCTTACTCTTATGATGCGGGTATGATACACCGATCACGGCACTGGGGTGCTCGCTGTGAGCATTGATGTTGGGTCTTCGATACTACGTAGGGTGGCCGACTACCGGTGGTAACGGTCCGGAGTGTGTTGACTGTGCCTCCATAGCTGCGACCTTCCTAGTGAGATGTCTTATTACTAAGGACTGGGTGGAGGACACTACAATATATACCAAATTCTGGATTCAAAAGGTCGGAATAGTAGACAAGCTCATAATCGTGGGATATAGCTCGGAGAGGCCGGACGAGTGAAGGATTAATTCATGGGTCGATAACCGCTCTGCCCGGGCCATTCGAATTGGTGGGGTGGTCGCCATCGAGATGATGGCACGTGATCAGCCTCATATCAGGGTTGGTTGCCCGAGCCACAAAGGGAGGTAAACACAGAGCCGAAAAGGGAGCAAACACAACAGCATCAGCCGGAAAAGAAAAGAAAAAAAAGTATAATATTCTGATTCCTTCCAAGAGAATTATTACTATCAATATCACCATCCTCCCCTGTTGGAATTTTATTATTCTGACAGTTCCTGGCTTTTATTTGCTGTCTGCACTATCATTATTGGATCTACCTATCTGGTTGTCTTCAGCTTCTTCTTGGTAGAGCTTTTTACAACCTATTCATACAAAATTGTATTTGGTGTTGAATAGGACTGAGTTTCCTTTCCATACCCTCCCCTTTTGAGTGTTTCTAATGGGCTACTAGGCCACTGATAGAATGGTCTATAGGCTGTAAGCTAGACCAAGGCAGGCTACTCTAGTAGTAAGCCTAGGCAGATATAGGCTAACTTGAAACTCTACTAGCCTACAGAAGCCTATCAGGCCTAGTAGGAGCCTACAGGCCTACAACTAAGATATTTAGAGCTGATTGTTTTAAGTATGGCTCAATTCCTTAAAACTTTTATTGTAGTTGGCAATAGTTAATATGATTACAGGTCTACAGCCAGCTCAACAAAGTCCAAGAAATCTACCTCCAGATTCTCCAATGTAGTCCTATCTCACAATACTTCCATCTGATTCACTTTCTTCCACAGTAACTCCCTTAAATCCATGAGCAAATATGCCTGCTATGATTGACCCAGTTCTATTAGACCTCAGCAATTTTTGTGAACCCTGAGCAAATCCATATCACTGCCCACATATAGGATCAGTACCTAATACTATTAGTAATCTTGCTGATACTCGTTCAATTCTACTTGAGTATTAACACCAACATGTGGAATTTGTATAGGGACTATGTGACTTCCGATTCTCACCGGAATAACATGGACTAGTTTAGTAGGGTGAAAGATGAGCCGAATGGATACCAAAGATCTGAAGAGATTGTAGGCTTGGCAATATAGGCCGGGCCAAATCCCCAATAGTCGTGGCAGGCCGGGCCGGGCCCAGCTTTGGTTCAGCCTGGCCTACCTGGCCAGTTGGCAACACTGACCCTTTCTATATAATTGCTAGTCCAATAGCTGCAATCTTATGAAAAGTATATGATGGTATTATAATCCCCATAGTAGAGTGTTGCCATGGTTGAGAGGATAGATGTGGCAGAGCATGGGAGCACCGGTACATGTAGAGACATGTATGGGAAATGTATTAGTGGAGGTATACATGTATGTGGTGCTTGCAGGCACAGATGGGTATGAGGGTTTACCCTCTTGTGGTGTCTTCCATCTATGTATTAGATAGCTTGCCACCTTTCGTGGACAAGAACAACACACTTCTCAACATCTCCGATCCCACTAAAAACTGTGCAAGTCCACCACCTCCATCAGTATACATACAAGTGAGCTTTAATGATTATGATATTGAGGTTCCCGGTGTATTCCCTGCTTCTCATTTGTCAACAGCATCTGGTACACTCATCCCTCCCCTATGCTTTTCCTTCCCCAGGATAACACCAATACCTGGTACGGCCGCCTTGCCCAAATTTCCTGGTCAAAAATCAACTCTCTGGTGGAAATAATTTTGACCCAGACCCACTCTCGCATGAACCTGATACCTCATAGCAGGAACAGACATTCGGTAACCAAGTCACGGAATCTGAGTTCCTTGATTATTCAGATCCCCACCAGACTTCCTCCTATCCCGGAGGCAATATTGTAGGGTATAAGGGCCCCTGAGAGCAGTATACAGTGGAGCTGATAGCTGTTGAATCTGTTTAGGGTGGTATCAGGGTTCTTCCAGGGTGTAGTCTTGTAGCGCCATTGGGGGGGAGCCAAGTAGGAACATGTGGAACTTTCACACAGGAGTGGAGCTGGCAGTCAATGCCAGGATAGATGTTTAGAGGTCTGCAAGGAAGGAAAAGGCAGTGTTCCCAACCGTCCGGGGGCCCGGCGGGGCCCCACAGGGGGACTGCCAAGAACCCTGGACGGGACGGGACGGCCATGTGCAGTCCGTCCCGGGCGGTGAAAGTACTCGTAGAGGACGGCCGTCTTTGGGCAAGACGGCGGGCCCTATGAGGTGAAACAAGCTTGGCAGGGGGGACGGTGGGGCACTACCGGGGACTGCGGGGGACTGTTGGGGACGGCAGGGGACTATTATTTTGTTCCTAGAACCTTATGCGGCAGGACCGTAGTCCCCGCTAGTCCGTCCAGTCCTACCGGTCCCAGGCATAGTCCGTCCTGACACCCCCAAAAAGACGGACTACCAGCTATAGTCCGTCCCGCCCTACCCTAAAGACGGACGGACTGGACGGTTGGGAACACTGGGAAAAGGTGTATGGAGGAATGGAGAATTGCTTCGGGAGCCAGGTGGATGATAGTTTACATTTATCAGGCTCCAGCCAGTGTAAACATAAGTATTGCCCAAAGCCTGTTTACATGCATGATTAACTTCCCTCCTCACCAACTGGTAGCTTGAAGAGCGACATGATACCTACTTTTATAAAAATAATAATTCCCTCCTGGCTCCGGCCAAACTAGCCCCAACTCTTTTCGAGCCTAATGACTTCTAGTTAGGGAGAACAACTCTAATGAAGTGCAAGAACGCTGCACAGGCAAGCGAAGTACTAAATAGGATTGTGTCATTACTGACGCTTCTGTTTTACAGATTATTGGGCACATCAAGAGACGCGCAATGGTAAACGTAACACAGAGGTATAGGAGTAGTTAAAAAAAAACCCATACTTTCCTTTACTTAGAAACCTCCCAATCACTTATTCAACCACGTCCCCCTCTGTCAACCCCTTACTCACCTCGATTCCTTTCTCACAACCACTGATTCACCTCAATCCAGACGCAAAAAATGAAATCCGCAATCCTCAGTATGTCAAAGGATGCACCCGAGTCCTGCTGTATCCTACTAAAGTTACTAAGTTGTTACTAAGTTGTTACTAACGCTTTATGCAGGAATTATGAAAAAACACGGGGGTAACTTGCAGTGTTCCCAACGAGCCAGGTAGGCCAGGCTGAACCGAAGCCGGGCCCGGCCTGCCACAACTATGGGGGATTTAGCCTATGAATACGGGCCTACAACCCCCTCAGATCCTTGGTTTCTGCTCGGCTCATCTCCCATTCCACTAAACTAGTCCGATTTACTCCCATGAGAACTGTAAGTTACATAGTCCCTACGCAAATTCTACGCACTGGTATTAACGGAATAGAACAAGTATCAGTAAGATCACTAATATTATTAGGCACTGATCCTATGTGCGGGTGGTAATATGGATTTGCTCATGGTTGATGAAAACCTCCGAGGTCTAATAGGACTCGGTCAACCATAGCGGGCACATTGACTGATGGATTCCTGCCGGAGAAACTGAATCGGAAGGAAGGATCGTGAGATAGGCCGGTTGAGTTCGGCCTATATCCGCCTAGGCTCATCGTCAGAGCGGCCTGCCTTGGCCCAGCCTACGGCCTATAGGCCGGCCTATCACTGGCCTAGCCCGTTGGGAACACTGGTAACTTGTGGAGGGGAACAGCCCTACTCGTAACGACGGGAGAGACAAAACAACTTGCGTCAGAACAGAAGGGAGCAAGAACGCAGTGCCAAGCAGTTGGCAATCGAGAATCGTGCGGAGCGAGACTACCGTCGGCAAGAGTTAGAGTTGATGATGGACTTTTGGGGAAAACAAATCGAGCAGATGAACAAGTCAGAAAAGGCCTCTCCTCCAGCAGCTACGCCGGTCCCTCCAAAACCCACTGGGAATTAGGGCCTGGGAGTTGGATACAAGGGTGGGGGTGCCCGGGGGGTTGACGGTGGGGGGGTGGGGCAAAATGGCCAGTTCCGCAAAAGTGATCGCTTTACAGGACAAATGTGCCTAGCTACCATGTGAGTATCTTCAAGGCCCGCATACAACTAAAATTTCTCATCAACTGTAGGAGTTCAAATTAGGGCGGTTCTAGTGGTTGTGGAGCTGGACGTTTTGCTTTTTCGTTATTTTTATATTGTTTGTTTCAGGATGGTACTGTAGAATTCGGTCGTAGTGTTCGTGGGTAAAAGCTATCAATCTCCTGCCTACCAGGGTCGTCTTTGAGGAACTCGAGGTCTCCACGAATATACATAACGTCCTCCTGCTCCTGTACCTTCTTCTCGTCATCACTCAATAGCTCTGGACAGAAGCCGCAACAGTCCACAACCACGCCCCTAACAGCGCCAAGAAATACGGGGTGTCAATGAGGATGGACGGTGCGGTGAGGGGGGGTATTCTGGGGGTTCCATTCCACGTTCAATAGGAGATCCCTCTTGATAAACAGCCTCTCAATCCTAGCTCATGTTAATTGGATGTCCATCGCAAGTTATCAGGGGAGCTCACTTCTTAGCGTCGTAGCCCGGCCCGTAAGGAATTGAGAATTTCTCGTAATTCGAGATATCCTCAAAGTTCCATTCGGCAAGATCCCCATCCGTTCCCTGCTTTTTGTCGCCTCGATTCTTGTTCATCCAGAGCGAGGCGTAAGGGTCCATCGGGCGTCCCATCTCCTCCTTTCTCTGGCGTACATATGCATCCCGTGTTTCAGGCTCAGGGAGGGCTTCAAGGACGAGAAGCCTAGCCAAACCAACAGTTCGATGAACGCTCGTTCGTAGATAGTTGGGTCGATGCGCGAGCGGTCTAGAAGGGCGGACAGTAAACCTCGAACCCTCGACGGGAATACTTGGCAAGACGATTCTCATATGCTGATCCACTATTGGAGCCCGGAGAATAACCACGAGAAAGAGGAAGCGAGAAAAAAAAAGGAGGGCTGGTTACAAGGGGATCTTCTGGTAAAGTCAATGTCACGCATTGCTAAATTGAACCATAATATTGAGTGAAATCGGTTGTCGCCAAGACTGCCGAGCCTCGCTGAGGGTGCTGCCTCGCTGAGCTCTCACCCGGTTTATGCGGGGGGCCGATAAGCTCCGCATTCCCGCCAAGCTGTTAACTTATCCAATAAACCCGATATGATACCATGCCAGTACGGTACGACACCGGGGTGGTGGGTGACTCCTAGAATCAACCCCCCAGGATGGTTCGATCTTGAATGGTAATAGGCTCCTCGGCAGTAACTCCTATCCAGGATGTGAAGCTACCAAGTGATGGGCTACCTGTAGAGGCACGGGTACAGCGCTCGTAGGAGTGAGGGAATTGGAAGAGGATAAGATGTTAGGCTTTGGACTCGAATACAAGGCTGGTTATAGTGATTGGACAACGCGTACAGTACCCGATCGTTCACCGGAAATGACTCGGTTGATAAGCACTTGTCTACAGCACCCGTATCGTATTATACTACCGGTCTACCGGTACTCGAGTACGGGTGCGGGATGATACCGGTACCGGTGTTGGTGTGAATAGCCAACCACCATGCACTCGAGTACCGATAGAGCACCGGTAGGCACCGCCGCACTGGCAACTTAATCTATTCTGCCAGCCCAGAGACATCATGAATTTACATCCTCCACACACTTGTCCGTACATGCAGGAGTTGTGAGTCATGACTTGGCTAATTCGATGACTCGTGCTATGCACTCATCGGCCAATGGCCGACTGACATCCCGACTGCCTCATACCCTGCGGGGCGTGACCACGGGTTATGCTAGCCATAACGCGTTCCTGGAACGACGCGTTTGACTCACGCGCTGGAGGACCATACGGCGCAAGGTGAAATCCAAGATTCTGCCATAAAGAGGGGAGGAGGAGGCCCGTTGATCAGATTTTTCACCCTCACAATCAACTACTGGTACCGGTATTCACAAACATATGATACCAGAAGGAAGAAAGACAGAGGAAAAAATCATTAAAGTTGCTTTGACACCATTCAAGAGCCGAAAATACGATAAACATGCCTCTCAAATCCAAGATGCCCCTACCTGTGATCCCCGTCCCCCTTCCTGAGCGGCTCCCGGAACTTCCCGTGCCCCCCGCCAAATTCCTTCACCACGTTCAGGCAAACCCGGGCGTTCCCGTTCGCCAGCTCCTTGAACCGTTCATCGAGTACGAGACGGCTCTCCGTGCCTACTTTGCTCAGGCTCCCGACCATCAATTTGTCAAGGGCGATGTCAATCTCATCTCGCTGTTCGAGGATGGGAATGATGGTTTGCTCAGGATTCGTGGGAGAAGAGTTGATGAAGAGGGTCGGGAAGAGCAGAAGAGGTATATTGTTCCTCTCCGGGGGAATATACGACTTGTACTGACTCCGGGGCTGCAAGGTATGTGATGCCATTGAGCGAAAAGGGCCGGAAGCCCGACGGGGAGCCAGCCTTGGTCACTTCATTGGAGGTGTTCAGGAAGAACTTTTCCATCTTTAGTGAAGGAGCTTTGATGAACCTTGATTGGAGTCATGTTGTTGGTCAGTGCTCCCTCCCCATCTTTGCTGCGTCCGGGGGCTAATGTTGCTCAGCCGCTGGCTCGTCCGTCCTAACCCCCCTCCTACGCACGCCCGAGGAGCAGGGCGAGAGCCTGAGGTCGCTCCGCGAGTATTATCATGATAATCTTGCTCCCGCCTCGGACATTGATTTGTTCATCCATGGGATTGAAGACCCACAGGAGGCCATCGAAAAGATGGCGGCCATTGAGAGCACTGTCAAGGATAACCTTCTTTGGGAGACAACGTGAGTGGTGCCGGGCACGCGCCGTTAATCGAGCTAATCCAAGTTGGTCAGCACTGTGAGAACCAAGAACACCATCACCATTGTCAGCCAGTATCCGAACAGACATATTCAGATAGTCTTGAGGCTGTACAAGAGCGTCTCTCAGATCCTTACTGGCTTTGACGTGAATTGTGAATCCACCTGTCATTTCTCGCTTTCACCCTTTTCAGAATAATGGCTAATATCATAGCACATCTTAAGGCGCATGTGTGGCCTATGATGGCACCCGAGTCCTGGCGGTTCCTCGTGCGTAAGTATAACAATATGGTCGTGGGCTTGTCACCGAATACCTTGAGGCTAAAGCTCGCTGTAGTATCGCAGCTGCAATGACTCAATGCAACGACATTGACCTTACCAGAAGATCCCCTTGTAACCAGCCCTCCTTTTTTCTCGCTTCCTCTTCTTTCTCGTGGTTATTCTCCGGGCTCTAATAGTGGATCAGCATATGAGAATCGTCTTGCCAAGTATTCCCGTCGAGGGTTCGAGGTTTACTGTCCGTTCCTAGACCGCTCGCGCATCGACCCAACTATCTACGAACGAGCGTTCAATCGAACTGTTGGTTTGGCTAGGCTTCTCGTCCTCGAAGCCCTCCCTGAGCCTGAAACACGGGATGCATATGTACGCCAGAGAAAGGAGGAGATGGGACGCCCGGTTGACCCTTACGCCTCGCTCTGGATGAACAAGAATCGAGGCGACAAAAAGCAGGGAGCGGATGAGGATCTTGCCGAATGGAACTTTGAGGATATCTCGAATTACGAGAAATTCTCAATTCCTTACGGGCCGGGCTACGACGCTAAGAAGTGAGCTCCCCTGATAACTTGCGATGGACATCCAATTAACATGAGCTAGGATTGAGAGGCTGTTTATCAAGAGGGATCTCCTATTGAACGCGGAATGGAACCCCCAGAATACCCCCCCTCACCGCACCGTCCATCTTCATCGACACCCCGTATTTCTTGGCGCTGTTAGGGGCGTGGTTGTGGACTGTTGCGGCTTCTGTCCGGAGCCATTGAGTGATGAGGAGAAGAAAGTACAGGAGCAGGAGGACGTTATGTATATTCGTGGAGACCTCAAGTTCCTCAAAGACGACCCTGGTAGGCAGGAGATTGGTAGCTTTTACCCACTCGGCCCGGAAGACTATACTGAAATGGCATATGTTGGAAACACGGAGCGATTCTGCCAGGCTATTGTTAAAAATGACCTTGAGTTCGTCAGGTCTTGGTGCGCTACGGAGGAGGGGAAGGCAGGCATCAATCGTCGGGACTTTTGCGGCCGAACTCCATTACATTTGGCTGTGCTGAACGAGGGCACCCTGGTCGAAATTGTGCAGGTCTTGGTTGACACTGGCGCAAGGCTCGTGGCAAGAATCCAGGATGGACGCACGGCGCTCCACATTGCGGCAGGAAAAGGGAGGATCGATATCATCACCGCGTTACTCAAGAAGAGCGAAGAGAACGAGCATGAAAGGGACTTCAGGGATGAAAATAGGAGAGCCACTGAAAGCCCGCGAGCCGGAGAAGTCGGGGCCGATGGAAACGAGAAAATGTCGGAATCGATTCACTCTCAGTCAGAATTGTCTGGCGAAGAATTTGAGTACATGAGAGTCGGGAGTGGGTCAATCGCTGCGGAAACCGCCACTGATGGCTCCTACGTGAGGGTGAGAAGGGGTAAAGAGGAGGAGGGGCCGGTAGAAGGGGCGATTGATGATGATGAGGACCAGGACGATATATATGACATTAATGTCGTTGATTGGGATTATCAAATGACGCCCCTCCACCATGCTATCGTTCGTGGCCACTGTAGCGCCGTTGAGTTATTGGTTTCTGACTTTGGAGCCGATCCACTTATGCCTATGAAGATCTTCGAGAGGGGGCACGGGGGACGCAAGGTGCCGAGAGCAGCTGTACTTGTCCTTGTTCTTATTTATCAACTCCCTAGTGAAAAGCAAGCTGAGATGGCTGCTACGCTGCTGAGGGTGGGTGCAAGGACATCGCAGGCCGATAGCTTCTCCAAAACCAATGGATTGCTGCACGCAGTGGCGCATGACGCAATGCCTGTTTTGGAAAAGATGTTTGAGCTCGATGGCCCGGGGGCGAGGAGCATTCTCAATAAAGCCTCCAGTTACAACTTCCAAAATGAAGTGACTACACCTCTTACAGCCGCCATGAGAAAAGCAGGAGCAAGCCAATCGCTCGATATTGCGAATTGCCTTCTTGACAAGGGTGCAACTGGGTATGTCAAGTTCGACGATTTTCACCGCTGTTTGAGGGCCTGTCACGCTTCGCCGTACTCAGGTCATAACAACGATCAATCGTACAAGACACTCAAACAAACCATCGAGATCTCCATCGAATGTGAATATACATGTGCGCTCATACCACGCCTTATAAAGGCGGGGGCAGACCCATCGGCTATCACTTCGTCTACAGCGAGTCTATGGGATTTCGCCCATGCCACAGGACCACTTCACACCCCGGGCGAAACCGTTCTTGACCAGTTACGCAATAAGATTGAAGGATACCGCAATTTCCTCAAGACAGAGCCGGAACCGGCCGTTGTTTGGAATCAGGATCCGCTCCCTGCCTCTTTTCTTGATGGCTTCCCAGAAGGGTCCTGGGAGCGATTCACTGCTGAATTTGCTTGGAAGAGAGAAAACAAGGCTCGAGGGGTTAGGTCGGCGGGTGTTGGGCAATCTGTGTTTAGGGTGGCTCGGGCGGTAGAGCCAGGGGCGAAGAAGACGAGGAAGAACGTTGAGAAGCTTTTGCGATTATTCGAAGAGACTGAGAAGGTGTTAGTAGAGGCTGGGGCAAAGACTTTTGAAGAGTTATACCCGGACAGGATGCCAGTCCCACCCGCGGTGCAACCCACACCTACCATCCCCCCCCCCGGTCTGTTTAATCAGGGCGGTGGGGGTCTCTTTGGCAGCCCAACGACCCCACACGCTTTCGCAGTGCCTTTTCAGGTCTCGATCCCCTGCGAAAAGGGTACGCTTGAACGGTATAGCGAGTTATTCAATGCAGTTTGGAAAGGAGATCAGGAAACTGTAAAGACTCTCACAACAGGCCCATCCGGGGAACCCCCTATGCCAGCTCTTCAAATTTCCGTGACTAGCCGTGGATGGACCACACTGTGGATCGCTGTCCACCGCCGCGACTACGCCATGGCTAGACTGATATTGGAGATCGTGAAATCTCAATACGAAGAGCCGCGAAAGAAGCAAGCTAGAGGCGCGGTTAGGATCAATATACCTGGCGACACCGACGATGATGATGATGACAGTGGGCATTATTTCCAGGATGCTGGCGATGAGGACTTCACTATTGAAGATACTGGTGCAGTGTCTGACTTCGTCAAGTGCAGCGTTTCCCCATATGATTTTATATGCCAGGGCCCGCCCCAATTGGACGAGCTACTAGGTGAAGAAGAGGAAGCTTCACTTAGGAAGCAGAATCTGTTTCGGGTAAGACTGATACAAAAGTTTCCCATGGAGGTTCTTGAACTGATTGTTTGCACCAAAATAGTGGCTTGAGCAGTGGACCATACTCTCGTTGTCAATATACAAGGACGATCCAGAACTCTTCGAATTTATATTGTCAGCTGTGGAGGAGTCTGGCGGGCCCGACGCCGCCCAGAGTTACATCCTCCCATTCGAAGGGATGCGGCGGTATGACTACTGTGCATATGTCAGACTGGCACTTGCCCATGGCCGGATTTGGGTTTTGGAGGAGCTGATGAAGCGCTATACCTTTGGGATTCACTACGATTCATTGAGGGAACAAGATCACGATGTTCAGAATGCTAAGCCCAAGTATTACCGGGGCCTAATAGTCAATGGCACAAGAGCACGAGTAGACGACCCATATGAAACCCGCTCACTAGACACAAGAGATATCCAAAAGCCACTACAGGTGGCGGCATACTTTGGAAATCTTGACTCGATCAAATGGCTTTTGAGTGACCGGCCCCGGAGATGTCTCGATTCGTTCATGGACCTCAAGCCTGGAAATGAGTGTGTCAAGTTACTAAAGAATCAAGGAGACGCACTGCCAAAGATATTCAGAGAGTCACTTGGCTTAGACAATAGACATCTCCCGCATATTTGCTTGTTGGGGTGGGCCGGGCCTGATCCAATGGAGGCTTTCCGGTTCTTGCTTTCACGCCCCGGGTCCCTGGACTCTCGCACTCACTCTGGTCTCACACCTGCGTTGTTCGCGGTTGCCAAACATCGGATTCCCGCAATCAAATACCTCCGTCGAGAGGATGTTGCCGCTGATTTTTCCACCCGTGATTTTATGGGCCGGAATGCCCTGCACTTGACTTTTTGCGACACCAACAATAGCCCTAACCCGTCAGTCCCTGCGGTCGAAGAAACAGTGAAGCTTCTTCCCGAAGATAAACTGGCGGATATGTTCTTGCAACGCACACGGCGTCACGGACGCACGCCCCTTGCACACCTTCTTCACCAATTAATCCAAGCTCCCATGTACGGGAGCTTCCGGTTCCCCCCTGCCGGTATCAATGTCCTTCTCAAGTACTCCAAGGGTAACGAGTTGGGGCTTTTCGACTCTGAAGGGAATCTCCCGATTCACAGTGTATCCGCATCCCCTCCCCTTCTATCCTTCGAGACCTCAATGCTGACATGGGTGATCACTAGGTCCTCCGAAGCAACCTGGTGATTACCGCCCGCCTGCTCCTTGCCCTCAAACCGGAACACATAAACACGGAAAACGCCTCGGGCCGTACCCCGCTAGAAATTGCGACGAGCAACTACCTCACCAAGATCTCCCAAAACTGCCAGACTTTAGCCACCTGGGGCCACCACAATAGTGCCATCCACCCCCAGTTCCTTGGTTTCCCCACTCCGGAGAGCCGCGCGGTGGGGTCCACAGATGGAGAAACGGCGGAGGAGGAGTGGGATGCACCTGATGTAAATGCCGCGTTCGAGCTCGCGTGCAAGGCGGCAAAGGAGGTTGGGTGCGGCAGGACATTGGTCAGCCTGCACGAGGCGCGGAGTCTCGTGCAGAGGCTGCAGGGCAGCGAAGAACCACCTGTTAGCGAGGAGGATGAACAGTTCGACCCTATGTGGGCGGTAATGTGAACCGTGATACCAGGGGTATCGGGTGGGGTTGGCCGGCCGGTTGACTGAAGGAGACTTTTTTGTATTTTGATTGTTCGTATTTTACCTCGCGGAGATATTTTTATTCACAATTATCGAGCATGATAATGTGAGAGCAGCAATCACAACTTATCACTCGCCCGTTTTCCAATCATCCTCTGATGAATTAGATCCGAATGTGCTATGAGCCCAGGACATTGAAACTTTCACAAGTAAGGTGGCGTGAGAGCTGGTGTTAACTATCTCTTGGCTATATAATGTTGTAATTCACCAACCACCCGTCTTGTTTGTTTATTTTTCTTCCCCCCACCCCCTTTCTTATCTTATTTTATTCTGCCCTATCTTACGAGGACAGCTTAATTCCATTGTGTGGATAGAACTTGGAGAATTATACCATAACCACATTTCCCATTACAAGTGCGCCGGGCCGGGAGAGTAAATGGCCACAGAAGCTAATTCCAAGCCAAGATTAATGATAAGAACATATTGTATTACGGTGCTTAACATTATTTTCTAAATTGTGCGTTGGGCTGTTATGCAAAAAAAGAGAGAGAATATGATATTATTATGCTGAGCTCTATCACTCTACTTGTGACCACGTGTGAATTCCAACAGTTCGCTTTTGGTTTATTGGTAAATGGGATTGTGGCCGGAGGGGATGGGTGGTATCGAACGTTGGTGCTCCGCTCTGTTTTGGTCACCTCCCCGTGGCTAACTTAGGGGGTGTTTGGCCCGCCAAATCTGATTTGAGATCACGATTTGAGATCAGATCTTGGCAAATTTAACTTGGATTATTACTTCTAATTACATACAGTTCCTATATTAATAGTATAAATAATCTAAGTTAAAGTTGCCAAGATCTGATC
>LN891081.1:191433-205048 GCA_900010015.1 Tuber aestivum
AGTTAAAGTTGCCAAGATCTGATCTCAAATCACGATTTCAAATCAGATTTGGCGGGCCAAACACCCCTAAGAGTTTGTATTCTCCTCCATCCGTGGGTAAGGTTTATTGAAAGATGTGTGGTAAAAAAAAATTCTGATGGATGGCACTGGGGAATTCTAAAGTTGATAAATTAAGTTAATCTGTCTGGACTGCTAGGTAGCTGTCTGTCTGCCTGTCTGTCGAGAAGGAGAAGAAGGAGAAGAAGGAATGGTTGGTGGGGTGTTCTACTGTACTTACTCCACAGATCGTACCAATCAAGACGATAATAGTCAAGCCCTTACCTATAACAATTGTAAGAGCGTGACTGTCGATTTGCCGAAGTATGATACCTTACCTTGCTCGGAAAATCTCATCTGTTCGCTATCTGCAAATATTTCACTTATGTAATCACTTCATGCTCACACTTCCCCATCGCTTTCGCGATTCCGATTGTAGGTGAATATGTCCTTGCATTTCTCACTCATTTTCACCTTTTTTTTCTTTCTAGATCCAGAAATTTATTTATAGTTTCCACGTTGACAAAATCCGTGAAGTGAAATTATTTATTGCCAGCGTTGATGGGATAGAGGTTCGCGCAAAAATTCCGTACTATGATATCAGATCAGATTTTGAATTGTATGGTTAACTTGGAGTCCAAGGGGATAATCATACTTGAAAGGGGAAATAGATGGAGACACTTTCGGGAGTGGTTGGGTTCAATGATGAGTCCGATGGATGGTGCATCCTTATCCTCTACAAGGGACGTTCGTCTCTAATTTATGGTATGATATATCCTGATACTTTCTCTACTGTCACATGTCCCATGAGCGGCCTATTCATGAGGAAAAGATTGAGTTCTCACTAGGCTCAAGTTGGTTGGTTACCAAGAGTGATGGAAAAAAAAAATCCTGTATGATCGAGTTCAAATGTTTGGCTGGGGTACTGTGCATGCTTGCAAATGGCTTTCTCAGGTTGTTCCAGTGCTCATGGGCCCTCCTAGCTCTGATTCCATCCAATACAATGGGTGGTTTTATAGTTCCCCTCGCAGGGCACTCTAGTACGGTGTCTGAGGGGACCGGACCTAAGATCCATTCTCGCATCCTCAGCATTGCATAAAGCTTTCTAAATGCCTATGATTTCCTTTGCAGCATACTTCTGGTATCTGTGCCTTTGGAGGGATATCGGGCAGAAAAAAAAGAAAAAAACCAGATTTGTCTTCCAAGTAATGGGTTATCCATCCGCCTGAGGAGAATGTGTGGCAACTTTGTCCAAGGTCGAAACTCACTGACGAAAGCCTCACCTCGCCCCCCTAAGCAAAAAAGCTTCCTGACGGATCCTGGATAAAAACACTTCAGCGCAGGTCCTACGTTGGTCTCATGCCATACAAATGATTATATGCTACAACCTCAGCAAGTGCTAACATAGATCCGCGCGAAGGAGGAGAGTTCCAAGTCTCGTGGAGGGGGGTGGGGGGTAAATCCTAACTCTATAAGTCCCTTTACGGCATAAGACTAATGCTTTCAGGCACCCAAAGTATCTGTTGAACATATGATACGTGGATGATTGCACTCTAAGTTATAGCAATCTCCCTATGCTCATTTTCTTCATACCTTACTTTCCTATCTCAACTCTCCGACTTTTCCATCCCACTCGTTCCCTTTTTTGAACATGTTGGACTCCTCGCTCTGCGCATCATTCTTCTTGTTCCTATCCCACAAAATTTTTTCTTTTTTCACTTTCTAGTGGACCCCATTCCGATAATTTCCTCTCGGCCCGTAATTTCCTACATCATCGTTCCTCCAATAGACCTCGTTTGGTATGATAACCGGACAGAAACTAAACTCTCTTTCACCATATATCCAGTGTGCTGTACCAGCAAATTCTTCCTCTCGGATACTTTTTCTACCCCCTCTTCCGCCAATGGTGATACCGAAATACTGGTAATTATTTATCATACCATACTACACACCTAACCCCCCCCCCCCCTCGATTCCATTTTGACATGTTTTGGCCCCTGTCCGGTTATCATACTTACCATACCAAACGAACCTCCATTGCCTCTGGTCACAGGTCAGTCGAGTGATAAACCATGATCCTGGCAAACCACCCCTCCCTTCCACTCCATCGGGGCCTTCCTCAAAACTCTAGGTTTACAAGGGGGGGAATGTGGGTGTTTTTATTTTATTTTTTAGATTAACCTTAAAAGCGATTTACTTATGGCTTTGGTAGCCACCAATAGCGGCTATCTAACTATTGCTAGATATCACACTATTGGTATTTCATTATATTGTGATAAAGGGAAAATTGCCACACAAGGCTGGAGGGCACTGACGTCGGTACGGTACGGTGCCGTGCCGGTGGGTTGGTATCATAGATTTATGTGAACATGGAGGCAAGCGGTGGGATACCGCTATTATAATTCGTAACAATTTTGGAATTCAAAAAAGTACGGCACGAAAAATAAAATAAAAATGAGCAAAGTATGACACCCCTCGAGTAGGACTATTGACATCTCATATGATATAGCCTAGAAAGGTCCATCATACCGGAAACGGGCTTAACTTGCGATTCCCCATCCAGACCCAAATCCTAGCGGTCTGGTTGGTCCCAAACCACATCTGCCTCACATCCGGAACCCTCTCGCAAAGCCCCTTACCCTCAATAAAAATCACGATCCTTTTGCAGCGGGGGAAATAAAAAAATGTGTCCTTTTTTTGTTTCCCTTTCTACGTCCATATATGATTGTGTACAGCTTCCAGCGCTCACCTGTTTTTGTAGTCTCCCCGACAAGTAAAAAGGCAAAGAGAAAGAAAAAAGAAACGCCTCCATTTCTATAAATCACAACACTTACTCACTCGCCCAACCAACTAAAGCATGGAGGAAGAGAGAGAGATAGACATCGGAGGCTACCAAGGAGTAACATGACATAATTTTTCCCCTCTTTTTTATACTCCCTCTTCTATATTTACATGCTATCGTTGTACCCAAGAGCAAGATATAAAACGCAGAAGGGAAGGGGGGCTGGTGACCCTCAACCAAGCATTTAATATGTATTTATGAAGCGGAGGCGAGGGAGACACCACCACCAAGCAAAGAGCCATCTGGGGCGCCAGCCCTGATACCGCCGACGGTTACGGTGATAGCACCTGCTTGGATGAGTGCCGTACGGAGGTCGTCAATCAGGTCTCCAACGCTGGGTAGGCGTCAGCATTTTTAGGAAATAAAATCTTTAGAGGGGAGGGGGTGTTGATACTCCTCAATTCCGACGCAGAGCCTGATAATATCTTCAGGCATCTGTCTTTCCGCCCTTGTCTTCGCATCGATACTGGCATGGCTCATACGACTAGGAGAGAACATTAGCCAAATCCAGAGGACTTGGAGTAGGAGTTTTTTTTACCATGGCATGGAAATCAAACTATTAACACATCCGAAGCTGACACTGATAGCCCATAGGCGGGTAGATTCTACAATCTTCTCGCTTAAGATCGTATCACCAGTTTCAAAGCTCAAAACTGCGCCAGCACCCCGAGCCATGCTCCAGTGGAGGTCGTATTGTGGGTGGCTCTTAAGACCCGGATACCTGACTTTGAACCCACAGTCCTCCAGAAATACTGCAATCTCTTGTGCGCTTGCTTGCTGTTTCTCCATCCTAACACTAAGAGTCTTGACCCCTCTCAGCAGTAGCCATGAATCAAATGGCGAGAGCCCACAACCCGTGGAATTTATTGTAAAGTATAGCCTTTCGCCGAGTGATGGGTCATTAGTTGCAATCACACCCGCCATGAGATCGTGATGGCCCGAAAGGTATTTGGTTCCGGATTCGCAGACAATATCTGCACCGAGGTCCAAGGGATTCTGGAACAAGGGTGATAGCATAGTGTTGTCCACACAAACAATGGCATTGGGATTAGCGGCATGTGCCAATGAGGCAATACCCGGTATATCTGTAACTTTGATGAGTGGGTTTGTTGGGCTTTCCAGAATGACCATTGTAGTCTTTGGCGTGAAGGTCTCTTTCAATGCGTCGACATTGGTGAAATCTACATGGTGGACGGTGATACCAGCGTGTGTGGAAAGATATTTCAGCAGTCTGTTTGTGCCTCCATAAAGATCATCGCCAGTGACAACCTCGTCTCCGGGCTTTAGCAAACGGGTGATCACGTCCAGAGCTCCCATTCCGGAGGAAACAACAAGTGCTTGGCTTGCAGACATGATCTTAGCAAGATGGCGCTCTACATGCGATCTGGTTGGATTTCCGGACCGTGTGTAGTCAAATGTCCCTCCTCCAGATGCGGATCTCTGTTTAAAAGTAGCCGTCTTCAAAGACTCGCTGGTCAGCGTCTAGACAGATGGGTGAGGTCCAAGGGGGCAAACCTGGTATATAGGCACAGACGACGCACCGTATTGATCAGAATGCTCGGTGTAAACGAGTTCCGTAGCTAGCGCATACTTTCTCCCGTTTGTGGGAGTAGAAGGAGCTGGCGAAGGGGGAAAGTTATTCCCGGAGATATCAATCTTCGAGAAAGCCTTCGGAGTTGAAGAATCAGTGAGATTGTTGAAGCTTGACATTGCGGATGATAGTGTCTATCAAAGGCGCTGTGGAAATAATTGGCGATGGTAATTCCTTGACAAGAGCTGGTAAAGGTAAGGGAGACGAATGGAGAGAAGGAAATTCAGGGTCCAAAGGTTGAAGAGGGGGGAAGGATGCAGGACCCGAACAGCAAGCAGTTCAGGATCCAGCTAGAGGTGACAGTTAAAGGGATGATTTTCGCCTGTGACACAGACTACGGCAGAGTGAGGAATACTTGATCCAACGGCTTTCTCCTGTGCGACCCGCGGCGAAGCACGCAATTGCCTCTCCCGCATCCTTCTCTTTCACCAGATTATCTAATCTCATCTAATCTTGTCCAATCTCATCTAATCCAGCGACCCAACCCATGCTAATTAGACTACACCTACCGTACTCGTACATCACTGTACGGCGTGGCAATCGCGTTGCCCGGCGCGTCTCCCCACATTTGCTGGTTGCTCCACTCTTTCCCTGTAGTCTACTTGCACTCGAGTGCATCTGCTGGTCACTATCTCCGACTGAGCCATCGCCGACCGAACCATCGCTAACTATGGCCGACGATGAATGCGCCAACCCGCTCCTTCTTGGGTTTCTGAAGGACTGGTATGATACCGCAAGCAAACAAAACTCCAAGGGAATTACTACGTATTTATATATTCATCGCATCCCTAGAGTCAACCCAATTTTAACAAATTTATAGCTACAGAAATGCATATGAAGCTATGAGAGCATGCCCGATACCCTTTCAACACCCTAGCGAAGCGATCCAACTCAAAGGCCTTGGACCAGTTCTCTGTGAGAGACTAACACAAGCCCTGAAACTCTATTGTGAGGCCCATGGCCTCCCGATGCCGAAAAAGGCAAAACGGCGTTAGATTCCCACCCACTCATGTCCGTTGATTTGGTTAAAAGATCTGATAGACGTCTCAAATAGGCCGCGCCCGTAGTGACTTGGATAGAGAGGAGAACGCCGATGGAGAAGGGGTAGGAGCTGCCCCACCTCCAAAGAAAAAACGCCCAACCAAAGCCTATATCCCCAAGAAACGCACCGGTGCATATGCGCTCCTATACGCCCTTTACAAGGGCGATGGAGACATGCTCACTAAAACGGAGCTCATCGATCGAGCGAGGCCGTACTGCGATACGTCTTTCGATGCTCCGGCTGAGGCGGGAAAGTTTTACACTGCCTGGGCCTCCATGAGGACACTCATAAGCAACAACTACGTATACTTCAGTGGCAATCCAAAGAGGTATATGTTGACAGAAGGAGGGGAGGAGGTTGGGAGGGGGATTATGGCCGCCGAAGAGGAATTGAGTGAAGGTGTCGGTGACACCGATGGCCGTTTTGGGGAGGAGGCTCAGGTCGGAGGTCCTACGACTAGAGGAGGTGCGGCCGCTTCAGGTAGCGTCGCCAACTCGAGATCCGGGAGGACCCCTGCACAAGCCGTACGTGATACTTGGGACGGGGACGGAAGTGAGGATAGCAGTGATGTAGCCCCGCCACGTCGTCGGTGCCGGCCTGCTCAAGGACGTGAGGAGGATAATAGACCTACCTTGCGGAGAATATCAGAAGAGCCAGAGATTAATTCTAGGGCACCTGAGGGTAGCTTTGAGCTCGGTGATTGTGCAGCTACGCTTAGGAGGAATTCCATGCGGTCTACTCGGAACACCGGACCAACCAACGATGGGGGACGCCTCCCAGTAGTTCCGTCGAGATCTCGGACAACATCCGTAGCTCCATTACCTCGCACTTCCAACGAAATTGACTTGACAATCTCCCCAGAGCACCCTCAAGTTGCTGTCCTAACACAGAGGAGCAAGTCAAGCGCCAATATTCCAACCGTCTCACGTAGGGAAAACCACAAAGTTGGAAATATTACGTCCCGAGCGTCATCAATTACATCAATCGATTGTGGTGCACCCGGATCATCACGGCCGCAATCCCGTGCGGGCTCCATAACTGCCTCCCATGCTGCTCCTGGTAGCAGGCCCACATTTCCTGACTTCGCGCCCGAAATAGTAAAGGCCGGATCGTTCACCGTTCATTTGCTCCTGGACAACCGGGAGGTTCGCACGAAAAATGACCGCGACTATATTCAAGACAATCTCAAGGATTGCGGCATAAACCCAATCACACGACCACTCCAGGTTGGAGACGCGATGTGGATCGCCTGCGAGAAGGGCGGTCGTAATCGTGAAATCGTTTTAGATCACATTGTCGAACGGAAGAGACTTGACGACCTAGTATCTTCCATCAAGGATGGACGGTTCCATGAGCAGAAGTTCCGGTTAGCGAAGAGTGGTTTGAAACATGTGACCTATATTATCGAGGATTTCACACTTAAAGAGGCCGACAGAACAATGCAAGACGCTATGGATACCGCCATCAGTTCCACGCAGGTTGTCAATGGATTTTTCGTCAAAAGGACAGGCAAACTGGATGACACCATACGATATCTAGTTAGAATGACAAAGAAATTAGCAAAAGAGTATGAGGTAAAAACTACCCTCGTTCATATCCCGACGTACCCTCCTAACCGGCCTCGCAGACCAAAGATCTAAACTTGATCCCAGACAACCTCCTTGACTCGAGTACATATCAAGCCCTTCGCAAGCACCTAAGCGACAAATTCCCGGAAAAACAGTTCAACATAAATTACTCCATTTTCTCAACCTTAGTCTCTAAGAGTGCCAGCCTGAATCTCAGAGACGTATACTTGAAAATGCTCATGTGCGTCCGGGGCATCAGTTTGGAGAAGGCGCTCCAAATTCAAAGGGCATACCCCACCCCCATCGAACTAGTCGAGGCTTATGAGCGGTGTGCGAGTGAGGACGAGATGAAGGAGATGATCATGAAGCAGTTTGCAAGCGCACTTGGCAGGAAAAAGGTCGGACCGGCTATCTCAGCAAAGGTCGCAGAGGTATGGACTGGGGTTGGAGCTCAGGGGGGTCCCGAGGAGGCCGAAGATAGTGATTAGGTAGAGCCAGTGGCGGCTCTCTCCTCACGTTATTTCTTGTTGTAGAGTATGGTTTGGTATCTTCAGTTGACAATGGGCTCTAGTATCTCCGCTTTTCCTCATTCACTGTATCTGGTCCATGAATCCTAAGGAGCTTTCCTCTCATAATCCCTTACGGGTGTTATGCCCTCCTATTTTTAGAGGCACAAGGTTGTCAGCAGTTTATAGCCACTGCCGGTAGTTCAAATAAGGATGTCGAGTGTGGAATCGTGACTTTGGAAACACGGAAAATAAGGAATGGTGGTTTCCGCCATCCACCTGGCTGCTCGATGCTGGTGGTCCATTCGTAAATGAGCTGCAACAAACCACCGAAGAGTGACATGATAATGTTCACCGTAAGCCGATATATCACATACGGGGGGGTCAACCGTTGAGATCTTGAGGCACTTCCGCGACTAGCGAACTCTGGGGCCGGGGAAAGGAATTTGATCACGTATTCACGTGAAATTACCAACCCATTGCCCCAGATTGCGCACCTCTGGTGTGCTGTAAATCTACCCCGGTTCCAGCTCCTGGGGTGGGCCCCGCAACAAAAACTGAACGTTCCGAAGTTAATGCCCGCGGCTACGGCTATTTGGCGTTAGTTAGGTCCCTCGGCAACGGCCTAATAGGGCAGCTGACGCCGAATTCCACGGACATCAACATTCCTATATAAATTTAGAGACCCCTCGTGCTTGTTCTCTCCTAAAATTCCTCTACCAAATCCGGAGTCTCATCCTGCAACAGGAAGAGGAAGAGGAACACGCAGCACGGAGATCAGCGGCGGGGTCACTTCATCCGCCCCACCTTACCCCTGTCCCTGATCCTATCGATAGCACGGCAAACACAGATACAGTGCCGTATGCAACATTGTCCATGCCGTGTTACCCCTTTAGCCTGATTATGACCGGTGGACTTAGGCAGCAGGGTTTCCCCGCTACTCGTACAGACCAATAAATAACCATCATATTTACCCACCTCCGATTTTCCGAAAATGTCCTCATCCAAGGAACGTCTCGCCTCCATCACCGCACACATGTCTCCCCCCATTCTCACCTCATTCGAAGCCGTGCCCCTAGCACCTGCCGACCCTCTGTTTGGTCTTTCGACGGCCTCCAAGGCAGATACTTCTGACAAGAAGGTTGATCTGGTCATTGGTGCTTATCGTGACGACAATGCTAAGCCGTGGGTCCTGCCGGCTGTCAGGAAGGTCTGTTTGTTCGTGCCCCGCCTCGGAATGGGGAGGTGTTAAGCTTGGGAACTGATTATTTGCCATAGGCGGATGCTATTCTCGCAAATGATCCAAACCTAAACCATGAATATCTCCCAATTGCTGGTTTGGCCACTTTCACCTCGGCCGCCGCCAGGTTGATTCTCGGGAAGGATTCGCCTGCAATTCAGGAGTCAAGGGTGACCCACCCTTGGCCTCAACTTTCTAAATGGACGAGACATTAACAATTGCTTAGGTCACTTCAATGCAGACCATCTCCGGCACCGGGGCGGTCCATCTTGGAGCCTTGTTTCTGGCCAAGTTTTACCCCCGCCCACAGAACCAGGAAGTCTACCTTTCGAGCCCTACCTGGGCAAACCACCACCAGATCTTCTCGAATGTTGGCCTCCCCCTCGCTTCCTACCCGTACTTTTCGGCCGAGACAAAGGGGCTTGATTTCGAGGGACTTCAAGCAGCTCTTGAGTCTGCCACAAATGGATCTATTATCTTGCTCCACGCCTGTGCCCACAACCCTACTGGTGTAGACCCTGCACGCGACCAATGGGTCAAGATCGCCGAGGTAATCCGCAAGAAGCACCATTTCCCATTCTTCGACTGCGCATACCAGGGCTTCGCTTCCGGTGATTTGGCCAACGACGCCTGGGCCGTTAGGTACTTCATTGAGCAAGGATTCGAACTTTGCGTTGCCCAGTCGTTTGCAAAGAATTTGGGTCTTTATGGAGAGAGGGTTGGATGTTTCCATTTCATTTCTCCCCCGGCTCCTTCCGCCGTCGATTCCAACAAGAGGATTGCTAGCCAACTGGCAATCCTACAGAGGAGTGAGATCAGCAATCCTCCAGCCTATGGCGCTAGAATTGCCAGTGCGGTGCTGAACGACGAAAATTTGTTTGCGGAGTGGGAGGATAATCTGAGGGAGATGAGTGGACGCATCAAAGATACGAGGAAGGCATTGTTTGACAAATTGGGCGAGCTTGGGACACCCGGAAACTGGTCACATATTATAAAGCAGATTGGGATGTTTTCCTTGTGAGATTTTTTCCTCTTTCAGAAGTTCGGAAAGCATGAACTGATAATTTCTAGCACCGGTTTGACCGAAAAGCAAGTATTAAGACTCAGGGAGGAGTCCCACATCTATTTGACCAAGAACGGGCGTATCTCGATGGTATGTCCTTACTTTGGCCCCTTCTCTTGTGAACCCAGAATGCTAATAGCCCCTTTCAGGCCGGCCTAAATTCTCGAAATGTGGAGTATTTCGCCACAGCTGTGGATAAGGTGGTTAGGGAGGTGACTGAATAAGTTTCGATCCGGGTGTAGCGTATAAACTCGAATACTAGTAATCGAACCAAGCGTTATATCGTTGGAGTTGCCTCCTTTGGTCTGGTCCGGTATTTTTTAAATTTTTTATACTCCTTATTTGGTTTCCCAGAGGGGTTGAACGGCCCTTCCTTGCTGCCCTTTTCTCCCTTTTCCCAAAGTAGGGAATTCTTGACCACATAGTACACGGTTCCATCACTTGCGTTTCAACGATAGAAGTTTAGTAGGGGATTGAGAGCCACTTCGTCACAATTCTCTACTCGAACGAACACCCGCCTACCTTTCTCGGTCCTCCGATTCCCTTCGTTCCTCTAGCAATTAGCTTCTTCTTCTAGGAGTGATAGAAATCAAAATGAACAAGTAAATCCTTCACCCAAAAAGGTGCACCCAGACTGCCTGAGGTACCGGTGTTGTCAGATATAGTCCCTTCCTGGTCTGTTTTAGCAGGTCCTTTCTAAACCCTACGAGTACGAAATGGCCTCCTCAAGCATTGCAAGTGGAGCAAACCTGTTCTTCTCGCTGTGTAGCTGTGTCTCTCCTGTTGGCAAGCAACCCTTTTTCTGCGCAGAACAGACTGGTATCATTTTGCTCGTGCATGCCTTAGAAGCACACACTACACCCAAAATTAGCGAACAAAAAAACTTTCGCTGCGGGTGCCGGCATCTGCTGTAATAATAATATAGTAATTATCCGGTGAAGGCTTTTCCTGTCTCCTGCCGTTCAATGGTCCTTTCTATAAATAAACTACTAAAAAGACCCTCAAAGGGACTACCGATAGGAAAGGACAACCCTGAATGCCCCTGCCAGTAAATTATGATAAATTTAATTATACAAGCGATACTGGTATTGGGAAATCTTAAGGCAACCCTAGCCCTGGTCGCCATTTTGAACACGTGACTGGATGCGAAACAACCAACCTTACATCAGTTTCCTCGCGCACCTTTGATCTCAGACCCAACCCAACCACAACTACTGCAACTACTACAACAGCAATCATGGTGCTTGTGGACTACGCTTCGAGCGATGATGAGGGGGCTGGCACCTCTTCAAGCGTAACCCCCAATCTCGCCATAACCTCGTCTACAAAAGTTATTGCCGCTCCTGATGTCTCCCTGGAAGTTGAGTATTCCAATCTACTCCCCAAATCTAGACAATAGCTAATATCCCTACAGGACCCTATGCAGCTCCGGCAGTCCCTAATAAAGTCAACCGACAAAAAGATTACAACAAACATGACCTATGACCAGCTTTCTGCACCCGTTTTTGGCCCCTCGAACCCTTTCCTATCGGCCGAGAATGCATCGCGAAAGCGCAAAAACGTGCTCACAGGATATGCCGAAGAGTCGGCAATCTCAGATTCTACCTTCCGTACCCAGCAGCGGACATTTGTATCCTTGGGATACGCGAAGGATCCTTCCCTCGCAGCGAACGGAAGCTCTTTCGTTGGGAATCAGGAGAGTGTTGTTTTACACGGGGGCAAAGACGTAGTCCAACTACGACCCTCACGGCAAGAAACAGAAGCGATCAAACGGAAGAGGACGAAAAAGGGGGATCCGTCAATTCTCGAGGGGGAGAACGCCTACGTGGGTCCTTGGGCAAAGTACAAGGAAGCTAATACACTATCGGAGTCTGACGATGAGGATGAGGAGGAGGACAAAGAGCAGTATGCTGCGCCTGCCTCGAATCCTATTATCGATAAGGCCGGTAAGGAGTATTTGGATGTGAATACTGGAGGTATCGGTGGGGAGACTACGGAGTTCCATGGGTCGCAGTTGCGGGATTACCAGGGAAGGACGTACATGCATGTTCCTCAGGACCTGGATATCGATTTGAAGAAGGAACCTGGAAGCTGGACGAACTATATCCCGAAAAAGCTGGTGCACACTTGGAAGGGGCACACAAAGCCTATTACCGCATTGCAGTTTTTCCCGGAAAGCGGCCATCTGCTGTTATCTAGCAGTAGTGATGCCAAAGTCAAGGTATACTTTGTTCCCATTTTCTTCCGCACTGAAGCCGATGACTAACACTTTTGTAGATTTGGGACGTCTACCACGATCGCGAACTTCTTCGCACATACAATGGCCACTCCAAGGCTGTCACTGATATTACCTTCAATAATTCCGGTAGTCAATTCTTAACAGCTTCCTACGACCGCTACATGAAGCTGTGGGACACGGAAACTGGCCAATGTCTACACCGCTTCACAACTGGCAAGATCCCACATGTCATCCGATTCAACCCTGACCCCGCCCTCCATCATGAATTCGTAGCAGGCATGAGCGACAAAAAGATCATCCAGTTCGACACCCGGACAGAGCAAGTAGTCCAAGAATACGACCACCATCTCGGCCCCGTAAACACTATCACCTTCGTGGACGAAAACCGCCGCTTCATCACGACCTCGGACGACAAGTCGCTACGGGCCTGGGAATACGGCATCCCAGTCCCCATCAAATTTATTGCGGAGCCATACATGTACTCCATGGTCCGTGCTTCGCTGCATCCCTCGGGCAAGTACGTCGCGTACCAGTCTGGCGACAATCAGGTTGTAGTGTACGCCGCGACGGATAAATTCCGACAGAACCGGAAGAAGGCCTTCCGCGGACACAATAATGCCGGGTACGCCATTGATGTAGACATTTCCCCCGACGGTCAATTCCTCATGAGTGGAGATTCCGGTGGGTTCCTGTGCTTTTGGGATTGGAAGACCTGTAAGATGTATCATAAGTTTCAAGCCAGCGATGGACCAGTAGTCGCAGCTCAGTGGCATCCGCAGGAGAGCAGTAAGGTTGCTAGTGCCGGATTAGATAATGTTATCAAGTTCTGGGATTAGAAAGGGGAAAGAGTTGGATATCAAATCCATTGGGTTGTGAGAGTGAGGGGGAGAGGGCTAAATTGTATTCTAGATATCAATTCCTTTTGAGGTGTCCAAGATTGAATGAGTAACATATTTTTCCATCCTTTCGATATACAACCCGGAGGGTTATCCTGGTTGTTGCCCGATGTGTGCCCTGCGGTATGCATCTTACATTGTGTCGGGCTCTGCCCTACCAGAGTGGCACAATATCATAGGAAATTCGATCGAGCATGGAACGTTCATCATACACACTCTCCGCCTCGCACTGGTCCTGCACCATATACCGCATTATCTAACGAGAGCCGGCAGAGACTTTCAAGTTGAAATAAAAAGCGGTTGAGGTGCGACTTGCAATTGCCCCAAAATCAGCTCCCTGGGAGGTTTAGCCCAGGCTACAGCATAAAGCGTTTGGATCTTGCATCTTATCGCGATTCCAAGAGAAAGCAAGGATAAAAATAAAAAAAAATCTTATTCAAACGCACTAGCGCCTGCCTGCCTGCTTGTTCTGGTCAGATAATGCGGTAATATATACCCACAATCGCTCACAAGCCCTCACCCGAACAACGAACAATAAATTCCATCTCTCCAAGGAAAAGGGGGGATGGAGAAAAGGAGACGATGGACGCCC
>LN891081.1:226131-281090 GCA_900010015.1 Tuber aestivum
GTCGGGGGGCGTCAGTCGTAGTAGTTGTGTATAACATGTAGGCAAGAATGGGGATGGGTGGGTGGGCTGTGGGCGAGGAGGGGAGATGGGGAAGATGTGGAGTGCGGCAGCATACTAGTACTGTAGATGGTTGAAAACCTTTTACCGAAGTGTCGGTTGATGTCTTGGCATTTGTCAGGTTGTTGTCTTGGCGTTTGTCAGGTGAGTACGGTATAAACCGGTGGAGGGCTCAGCGAGGTGACACTCTCAGCGAGGCGCGGCACGGCTTGGCTCCCTACTGTCGTTGACCGTAGGCAATCTTTGCTGCCAAATATCGCCAAGCCTCGCTGAGGGTGCCGCCTCGCTGAGCCCTCCACCGGTTTAGTGGTCTAATATACTCACCCAGTGATCCTTCATCCGCTATCAGCCGGGTTAGCGTGCAGATTAGGTAAGCACAACACCAAAGGGGAGCAAGGTTAAGGTTGTCCGATGGATGGGGATTGATTGATAATTGAGACCAGGGGATAGCGTACAAAGCATACTCCACTTCATGCACCCCTAGATACTTATTACACAGTTCTGCACCTGACTGCCTGCCCTTACAAAATGTGACATACAAGGAGAGAAGAGGAAGGAAAGGGTCAGGAAGGGTGGAATAAGAAGCTTCATCCATTGGAACAGTGGTTCCTCCTCACCCTGCACTATACCCTATTTAATCGACCCTACTAGGGATGGGCACGTCAGTCAGCCAGGTAGTAGTCATGTGTGATCACAGCATATCACTGTAATGGATAGGATGTGAGGGTCGGGTAGCCCAAGGCATACCACGATCAAGGCAGGCAGGAATCTGGAGACGCGGTCTGGGTACGGGGGTACAACAGAAGCGAGTTGTACGAGGTTCGGTGGTTAGAGGTTCAGGGTCAGGGTTCAGGAGTTCAAGAGGACGCGAGATAGTAGAAAGTGTAACTCCTAGGTACAAGTGCCTGAAGGAGATTACCAGATTGCGTAAAGAAAGTAAAATATAAGGGGGCATACCCCCTTATATAGATAGGAAATCCTCCTTGATCACTAATACAAAAGAAAGTCCTTGGCGCGGCGTACAGCCATGATTCTTCCGTCAGGTTCCACCATGTTCCGCCACGTGGCAACCGGTCCCAATCATCCTACAAAGAAATCCTATTATGCAATGAAAGAAACCTAACCAGATATATGTAACAAAAAACCTAAGTGCCTGTCCCGTCTCCATGTGTACCAGGGGCTCCCTCAGGAAGATGGATCCCAAGGATGCGACCGTACCAAACTTCGAATCTCTCGAATACAACTCTTGTAAAGTGTAAAGAATAAAAGTAAACAGTAAAACTTAATATCGTTAAGCTCAGGCTTATCTCATTTCAAGTCTCTCGAGAGGATGTTGATTCTGTCGGGGTAGGAGAGTTCCCGTATAATTTTTAAGTAGTCAGACTTATACCAAAAACTCCCCCATCAGGTTACCCCGACCAACATAAGTATGCCCTTCTCCGTAAGGGTTGCTCCAGCACCATTACTGCCTTCCTGAAGGGCCTCAGGTGTCAGCGCACTCTAACAGGTATTTCCCTTATGCACATCAGTTCCTGCGAGGTGTTTACCAATACACCTGCTGGAGTGAAAACCTCTGCACATTGGTGTCTCGTCAGTGGCTAACTGTCGAGTCACCTAGGAAAGCTAACTAAATGACTCTCTTCCCATGTACTATGACCTATGCAAGCGCTCGTAGACATCAGCTGTCTTCTGGCTAAGTTCTATCTATCAAGATTGCGAACTTAGAGGGTCTACGACGCTCCCACGGAGAGCTGTGATGGTGGCGGGACACATGGGTGCTACTCATAATCCCTTACCCCCAACACACCACTCACCGCGATAAGTGTCATACTATTAGAGTCTTTCAACAACCCATAAAGAGCCTACAGCAAAGGGGCACGTGTAGGCATGATTGGCGTAAAACCTTCCTTGATGTCTCCGGCACTACCCGGGACTACTCGAGGGACCCTTCCGGATAGCTCACGCTAACTCCATCAGTTATGGTCCATTTTACTCTGTTCCTTTTAAAGAAGGTACCTGACCTTCTCACCTTGCCCCCTTATATATCCTGCGAACAGCTTCCGGTCGGACCGATAGCAGCGACGTATACAGTATTATGGACATGTCTTCATTGATTCCATTTAACTAGTAAGACGGCAACTCCACCCATTTTGGCCCATGACGCCCGGAGCGAACCCTGGGGCCGCAGGTACCTCTTAGGAATATTCCTGCCAAGTTACGGCAGGTTCGGAGCACTATAGCTCCTCTCGTAGCCTTCCGATCAATGTGCAACCAAGTGCTCGTCAATCATCCTTGCGTGACAAACAATCCTAACAGTTCCCAGAATTCCTTCAAAAACGTTTCCGACAGAAGGTAGGGTAACAGTGTCCTAAAGGTAGGGTATGTATGTCTATGGTGACATGAAACCGGTCGCCATGGTAGGGTAACGTGACTTTCCTAGACAGGGTAAACTCACCCAGCCTTCTGTCCTATCCTTAGGTTGGAGCGGACATAGTCACTTTATTCCCACTACATTGGTGCACCTATTCCTTAAGTACCTTCTGTTCTAGGAGATACCCGGACCATTGGATATCCCTCGGACATGTCTAATGTCCCCCTAGTCTACCATTTAACCTCCTGGTCTTATGTATGGGCGTATACATAGGTTGCTATAGCTCTATTTCGTGGGGTCGTTACACTGTGGCCGGATGGCCGTGACACTAGCTCCCCTCTCCGACGCCGAAGTCCTCTGAGGCGTGCTATTCCGGCAAGGGTCCAGGCTTGTGGGGGTAGCGTTCGTGGAATCGTTCCAGAGCCTGGAGTCCGTTCACTGAGTCGGCGGGTTCCCAGGTAGCTTCTGCGTACCATTTCCATCAGATCAGGTATTGGAGCCAGTTTTGGACGAATTTGGCATCCAGGACCTCATCCACCAGCCATTCCTGTTCACCATCTACCTCCACTGGTGGTGGTGGCGGTATGTCCTGGCCTGGAAGGGGGTTGTGGGAGGTGATGTCGAGGAGGGAAACATGGAACATGTTATATATCTTCATGGTAGGGGGAAGTTCCAACTGGTAGGCGTGGGTTCCGATCTGGGCGAGGACAGGGTAAGGACTGAAATGTTTGTTGTCGAGCTTCACAGAGGGCCGTTTAGTTCTGATATTTTTTGCATTTAACTAAACGCGGTCTCCGACCTGGAAGTGAGGGGCTGGGAGTCTCCCTTTGTCGGCATATTCTTGTTGGCAGTCTTGGGCGAAGGCAATCTCAGTCCTTAGATGGTCGTGGATGTCTTTGATGCGATCCATGAACATTCCGGCGGTAGGCTCATCAGTGACTTCGTCAGGGGCGTCCAGGAAGTCCATATGGGGGTCATAGCCATAGTTGACGAAGAAAGGGGATATACCGGTAGACTCAGAGGCATGGTTATTGGCCATGAACTCGGCCGTAGGGAGCCAGAATGACCAGTCGTCCTGCTAGTAGTTGACAAAGACCCACAAGTACTGTTCCATGATAGCATTGACACGTTTGGTCTAACCATCTGTTTGGGGGTGGAAAGTCATCAACATTTTCCTTTCTACTTGGAGTCGTTCACACATGGTTCTCCAGAAGTCTGCCATGAACTGAGTGCCTCGGTCAGAGGTGATTGTCTTTGGGAGGCCGTGGTGTTTTCATATGTGGCGGAGGTAGAGGTCTTCAAGGGTAGGGGTGTCAATGGTAGTGCGGCAGGCGATAAGGTGGCGCATTTTAGACATTCGATCTACCACCACCAGGATAGCATCGTTCCCTTGGCTCCATGGTAGGCCCGTGACAAAATCCATAGAGATATATTCCCAGGAGCGGTTGGGTATTGGCAGGGAACGTAGGATGCCAAAGGGGGCGTGCCGGGAGGTGCGACTTCGCTGGCACACATGGCAATTAGCCACAAAGCGGCCTATGTCCCGTCTCATGCCAGGCCAAATATAATGTCGAGACATGAGCTCGTGAGTCTTGGCACGTCCGGGGTGGCCTGCTGAGGGCTGGTCATGGGAGTCCTGTATAAGTCGTAGGCGTAGCTCGTTATGTTGGGGAACATAGATCCAGTCGTGATAAAGTAGTCTATTCCCGTCATGTTTGTACTCATTTAGGGACAGGAGGTGGAAATATTGGTCACTGTTATCAAGGGCACGGAGAACCTGGATTGGAATCATGTCAGCTTCATAGGCTTCCTTCTACAGTTCTTCAATGGGGGACACTCCAGTAGGGAGCGTAGTGTTCGTCAACAAACTCAGAGACTGAGACTTTAACACCACCTGAGTTTGATGCTTTCTTCGTTCCTCTACCTCCTGAGGGGTGTTAAGAATCTGACCGAGTAGGTTAGTAATGCAACAGGTAACGATTCTTACTTGGTCGGAGGTAATAGTTCTTAGGCCTCTGCCTACGCGATAACAAGAGTCAAGTCCTCTGACTTCTATCTTATTGCGCCTATTCCTGTAATCTTCTTAAGTCCTCGCTTAGGACTTGATCGTGCATTATAGGTGAAGAATAGTTTATCCTATGGGAGGAAAGGCTATTCTCGGGTTTCTTAAGATAAATCTTAAAGAGCATAAAAGTAGGTTTTATTGTAATAACTTAAAGATAGGAAATAAACAAGAAGAACGTGTGAAGAGCTAATACTAGGAGTCCTAGCGACCCTTTATATAGTAGCTCGTCACCTGGCGTGACTCATACTTTTGCATCACACAAACCTGGTGACTCATAACTATGAGTCATGCGAAATCCATCAGCCGACTCCTATGAGTCGCTGTGCAACGTACCTAAAACCAATCAAAACATAATAACCCATTCCGGTGCACAACTCGCGTCACCTGAGTGAAACCCATGACTCATAATTTGAGTCATGTGCGAAAATCATAACATCGTGTGACTCACAACTGTGAGTCACGAACAGGTAAACATAATAACCTATGGTGCACTAGTGTGCGTCATGTAAAATTCCCACATACCTATAGCTCGGAATACCGAGCTATGTAAAATCTGCCTTGCTTAGTCACAGTTTGTGACATTAGCTCCCCTCTCCCTCAGCCCAAGTCCCATCGGGCTTTATAACAATCTTTCCTCCAATCCCCATGCCTTTCCCGCTGGAAGTCCCCATCTCTTTTCCTTGTCTAGCCACGCATTGACCTTTGCAATCCTTGCTAAGGTTCGTTGGGCCTCCTTCTCTTCCCTTCTCCAATCGTTTTGGAGTGCCTTCCTCATTCTCCTCTGTTCTTGTAACTCCTTCTTGAGTCCTTCGATCCTGTCCGCCTGGTATTCCAGCAGCTTGCTGGTTTCCGCTTTCTCCACCAACCACTTCATTTTTATCTCGTCCACCGTTTCTTTTTCCATCTCTTCTTCCCAAGAGACGTGCCTCGTCGTCTTGGGTCTTGTACCCCATTGTTTTTGTTTTTTCGCCCCCCTCCTCCTCGGCTCCGTCCTTGGAATCGGTTGGACATATTCCACCAGTGCTACTGGCTCTGGTGTTGGGGATCTCGTGGGGGATCCCAAGGGGTATGTCTTTGGTGGCCATCGGTTCGTCTCCCGAGGCCAATATCCCGAGCCTTCTTTCTCTGTATAGTGCACTTGGCACTCGTCGTTGTAGCAGCCTGTCCATGACAGGTTCGCGTGTTCCCTCTCCAGGGTGGTTTTCTTCTTTAAATTGAGGTCCGCTAGGTTGGTCCATTCCTCGTTGTTCCATTCTTCCTTGATCAGGGTTGGGGCTCGATACCCCGGGCTTGTTGGTGTGATGTGTTTGAACGCATCTCGTTCAGGAACGTTCTGTAGGGCCGATAGTATCGGCACTTGCTGGTAGTTGCTCTGGGTCTGATCCCATTAGTATGAATCGGTTCTGCGTAGTGGTGAGGCCGAGTGTCTGTATTCTGGCACGTCTTCCACGCTCGGCTGTTGGCTTGCTGGGGTATCGTTCGTGGAATTGTTGGACTGCATTTTGTGCGTTTTCGAAGTTTTTTGCTGGGTACTAGGCTTTGTCATGTTCGGGGGAATATCCTGTCCACTTGGCTCTATATTGCAAGCGACCGTAGTGTAATCGAGAATCGATAATTTCCTCGAGTTCGTATTCTGATTCACTGTCTATTTCGATAGGCGGTGGTGGGGGTTTTTCTTGTAAAGGTAGAGGATTATTTTGATAGGGTTCAAGTAGGCTGATGTGGAAGGTGTTGTGTATCTTCATCGAGGGTGGAAGGTTGAGCTTATAAGTGCGGCTTCCTATCTTTCCCAAGATTTTGAATGGTCCAATTTTCTTGTAGTCCAATTTTTTCGTCGGTCGCGTGGTTCTGATGTTGCGTGGTAGTAACCAAATCATATCTCCTGATTTTAGGTTTGGATTGGGTTTTCTGTAGCGATCGTAATCTTCTTTTTGTCATAATTGTGCCGTGACCATTTCTGTTCGTAGGATGTCGTGTAATTGGTTCATATCCTTTCTGTCCATTATCTTTCCTTGGAGCATATGACCTATGGTTTCGTGTTCCGGGTGTAGGCCATAGTTTGCGAAGAAGGGGGTTGTTTTGATAGTTTCTTGTTTCCCATTATTGTAAGCGAATTCGGCCATAGGTAGCCATTCGCACCAATCATCTTGTTGGTAGTTGACGTAGGCGCATAGGTATTGTTCCAATATGCCGTTTATCCGTTCCGTCTGTCCATCTGTCTGGGGGTGGAATGCTGTGCTCATGCGTCGTTCAATTCCAAGTTTTTCTGTTATCTCTTTCCATTTCTCTGACGTAAATAGTGATCCTCTATCACTAATGATATCTTTTGGTAACCTATGCAGTCGGTATACTTCTTTTAGAAATGTTTTTGCGAATTGCGTTGCTGTTATATCCGTTCTGTAGGGTATGAAGTGACTCATTTTTGTCAGGCAATCAACCACCACTAGGATAGCATTTTGATCGTATGACTTTGGTAGTTCCGTGATGAAGTCAAGTGATATTGATTTCCATGGTCTTGCTGGTGCTTCGTTTGATTTGAGTAGTCCATAGGGTGCATGTCGTACCACTTTGGTTCGCTGACATGTGTCGCAGTTTTTTGACGTATTGTTTGATGTCTTCTCTTATCTTTGGCCAATAGTATCGCCTTGTGATAAACTCTGTAGTTTTGGCCGTTCCTCCATGTCCCGTGTATGGTGGGTCGTGATGGTGTCGTATGATTTCTGTGTGTAATTCTTCTTTATCCAGTATCCAGATTTTACCATCATACCATAGGTAATCATCCTTCCATTGGCATAGTCCTAGGGCTATGCCTGTAATCTCCTTTGTGCCATCCTTCAGTTTTTCCTTTACCTTTTGGAAATCCTTGTTTTGCGAGCTTTCCTTCCGGATATCTTCTTCCAATGTCGTCCTTGTGTTGATTTCGTTCATGGATTCGTATCCGCTGTCTTCGTTTTCTGTTTAGAAATACTTTTCCTTTGGTAATAGTATTTGTTGTCTTTGTTTGATTCTTTCATCTTCTGGTGTATTAGGTTTGTCGTTTGACCTTCGAGTCAGTGCATCTGGTTTTCCTCCTTCTTTTCCTGGGCGATATTCAATTTTGAAGTTGTAAGTGCTGAGTTTTTCCATCCATCTTATCTGTTGTCTATTTAGTTCCTTCGTGGTCATGAAGGGTACTAAGTTTTTGTGGTCTGTAAGGATCTTGACCGCTGCATTGTTGTTTTGTGCGTATCTTCTCCATTCTTTTAGGGCTTGAACTATAGCTAATATTTCTTTGTCATGGACGTCGTAGTTGCATTCTGCTGGAGTCATTGTCTTGGATCTGAATGCCACTGGTCTCCATTTGCCGTCTTCACACTTCTGAGATAGTATGCCTGAGCATACATATTTAGAAGCATCTGTTTCAATCATGGTTCCTCTTTCCGGGCTGAAGTGTACTAGGATTGGTCCTTGGGTAATCTTGGTCCCTAGCTCATCGAAGGCCTTCTTTTCTTTCGGTCCCCAATCCCATTTGACATCTTTTTTGGTCAGGTTGTATAGGGGTTTGGCTGTTCTGCTAAATCCTTCTATGAATCTTCGATAGAAGTTACAGAATCCCATAAAGCATTGGATATCCGTTTTGTTTTTTGGGTATTCCCATTCCCATATTACTTTGGTTTTGACTGGGTCCATTTTTACCCCTTCTCCATTGATGATGAATCCTAGATATTCCGTTTCCTTTTTGTGGAATTCGCATTTGCTGGGTTTGCATCACATTCCCGATGCTTTGATATCTGCCATAATGTTGCTGACGTCTTTCTTGTGTTGTTCCATGTCTTTGGAGTATATGAGTACATCATCCAGATAGACGATACAACATATGTCCAGGTACTTATGGAGCACATTGTTGATCCATTGTTGGAACGAGGCAGGTGCATTGGTTAGCCCAAAGGGCATGACGAGGTATTGATAATTCCCGTATTTCGTGGTGAATGTTGTTTTCCATTCGTCTCCTTTTCTGATTCGGACGTTATGGTATGCGTCCCGTATGTCTAATTTGGTGAAGTATTTGGCTGATGCTAGTCGGTCCAACGCTTCACCAATTAGCGGTAGGGGGTACCTATCTTTTTTGGTTATACCATTGAGTGCTCAGTAGTCAATGCATAACCTTAACTTTCCATCTTTCTTTTTGATGAATAGGATAGGTGATCCTTCATTGGCATAGGATTGTTTAATCCATCTTCTTTCCAAGTTTTGTTGAATATATTTTCTGAGTTCTTCGAGTTCGGTTTCTCCTAATGGGTATATTCTTTTCTTTGGTAACCCCGTAGTACTTCCTTCCAAGTCAATGGCCAGGTCAACCTCTGGTCTGTGAGGTGGCAACTTGGTTGATTCTTTTTCTTGGAATAAGTCCAGGTGTTGATGGTAATTTTTTGGTATTAATTGATCCAATCTTTCTTCTTTTGCTTGAGTTCGACTCCTTATAGCCAGTTCTGTGCTGATGTTGATTTTGGCCAGACTTATTCTTTCTTGGATGTCCCATTTAAGGATCCCTGCCTCTTCTCCTCTGCGGTAAAACTTGTTGAATGCTTGTGCCGATATCCTGTTGATTTCGACCTTTGGTTGTTTCTTCTTGGTCAGACCTTGATTGTCCGTGCTTCCGAACCCTTTGGTTCCTCTGGGGGTATCTCTCAGGCTTGTCACCTCTTGGAATTCTTGTTTGTTGATCTGTTCGATGATCAACTGTGCAACCTTGTTGCCTTTTCTCACTTTGTAATCTTGGTTTCCTTGGTTGACCATGACAGCTTTCAGTTCACCTGTATAGTCGGCGTCTATTACTCCAGCATTGGTAGTGAGTCGGTATTTGACTGCGAGACCGCTACGTGGTGCTATATGCCCATAGGTGCCTTGAGGTAGCTCTATGGCTATTCCTGTGGGAATGACTACCTGCCCTTTGGCCGGTATCGTAACTTCTTCATTGGTGTACAGGTCGTGTCCTGCTGCCTTCTCTGACCCCTTGGTTGGTATCTTGGCCTCGTGGCTGATTTTTTGAACTTTGATCCTTTGATTCTTTCTTGGTTGTACTTGGCTGAACTTCGCATCCAAGTTTTTTTTGATAACCTTCTTCTTCTGGAGTTGCATATATTGTTGGCGAACTGTTGAGACACCATGTCGTGCATCGTTCGCTGTTAAATGTAACTTTTCTTTCTTCCCAATTCAAGTTGGGATCAGGTTGTCTTAACCATGGCATTCCGAGAATTATCTCATGGTGTTGCAGATTTGCCACTTGGAAGGTAGCCACTTCCTTATGGTTTCGGATTTCCATAAGTACTTGCCTGGTATGGGTTATAGGTCCCATGGCGCTGGGTTTTCCGTCTGCCAGGTAAATCTGTCTTTCCTTTTTTGTTTTCTTGGTTCTTAGCTGATATTTGTCACAGACTTCCTTATCGATGAAGTCTTCCGTGGCTCCTGAGTCGAGCATTGCGTAAATCGTGGTTGCTTGTTTTTTGTCGTTATGTATTTTTGTTTCAATTATGATATGATCATTGTTGTTGTCTTTTGTGTTTGCGCTTAAAAGAGTGTAACAGTGGGCCATCAAGATGGATTTGTCTTTCAGAGGGTCCCGTAGACCATCTATTGCTGGGGACCTTCATCTTTTGCCACCGTCTCGTATTCGTCTTCAATTTCAACTTCCCTTAGGTTGCTACGTGGTTGAAACCTAGAATTTGGTCTTGTGTTTTGCTGACTTCTTCCTTGAGTTGGAGCTGGGTTGACAGGTCGTCTGCAGTCTTTAATCATGTGCCCTCCTATTCCACATCTTAGGCACAGATTATTGTTTCGTCATCGAAGGTACTCATCCTTTGCGAGGTTGAGTGATGGTCTTTTTCTAGTGGCGTCTAGGTCCATTGCATCTCCTCCTTGAGAGGTGGTTCGATAGGTTCCATCTTGGTTCCTAGGCGTGCCTTGGTTTCTTGTGTTTGTGGTTGACTGGTTCCTTTGAATCCAGTCCAATTGTCCAAACTGGATTTCCTTCCGAATGGCCCAATGGGCCATCGCTTCAGTTGTAGTAAATCTTTCTTCGCTGTATCTCCATGTGTCTTGATAGGTTTTTCTCAAGCCTTTCATGAACCACCTCATGCCTGAGGCCTCGTCGCAATCCACGTCATATTGAAGTAGTCGGAACTCGTACCAGTAGTCAGTTACATTTTTGGTTCCTTGTCTAATCTCTTCCAGTTTGTTTCTTGCCGATTGGCTCAATTCTATGTCCGTGAATTGAGCTTCGAATACTGTCTTGAAGCTGGCCCAGTCTGTCCATGGTGCCGTGTTGCTGACCACTATGGGGGTTATCCATTTAAGGGCGATTCCTTCAAATAGGGTAAGAGTATATCGTATTTTGTCCTGGTCATTTCCTTGTGACCATCCAACTGCGTCGAAGTAGGTCAATAGTTGGACCATAAATCCTCGTAATTTGCTTCTTTCTCTATCGTATCATGGTGGCGTTTTGACTTTAGGTCGTTGTCCTGATCCTCTTATAGCTTCTCTTATCATTTGTTCCACTTCGTCCCCTGGAATCGTCGGAGGGAGTCCCGGCCCTGCTGGAGGGGGTGCTGGTCCTGACATTCTTTCAGGTCTCGGTGTTTCAGCTACTTCTTCCTTGTCCGGGAAGGTAACTCTTTCAGGTGTGACTGGACTTATGGATCTCGCTGAGAGTTGACTTGCTTCGCTTAGTGCTTGTTCGAGTTCTTCCAATCTAAATCCGTCGTCTTGGACGTCTATGTTTCCCTCGTGATCTCTGTTGAATTGATCCGTCTTGTAATCGTTAAGTCTCACGTTGTAGACACGTTCTAATGTTAAGAATCCGACCGAGTAGGTTAGTAATGCAACAGGTAACGATTCTTACTTGGTCAGAGGTAATAGTTCTTAGGCCTATGCCTACGCGATAACAATAGTCAAGTCCTCTGACTTCTATCTTATCGCGCCTATTCCTGTAATCTTCTTAAGTCCTCGGTTAGGACTTGATCGTGCATTATAGGTGAAGAATAGTTTATCCTATGGAAGGAAAGGCTATTCTCGGGTTTCTTAAGATAAATCTTAAAGAGCATAAAAGTAGGTTTTATTGTAATAACTTAAAGGTAGGAAATAAACAAGAAGAACGTGTGAAGAGCTAATACTAGGAGTCCTAGCGACCCTTTATATAGTAGCTCTTCACCTGGCATGACTCATACTTTTACATCACACAAACCTGGTGACTCATAACTATGAGTCACGCAAAATCCATCAGCCGACTCCTATGAGTCGCTGTGCAACGTACCTAAAACCAATCAAAACATAATAACCCATTCAGGTGCGCAACTCGCATCACCTGAGTGAAACCCATGACTCATAATGTGAGTCATGTGCGAAAATCATAACATTGTGTGACTCACAACTATGAGTCACGAACAGGTAAACATAATAACCTATGGCGTACTAGTGTGCGTCATGTAAAATTCCCACATACCTATAGCTCGGAATACCAAGCTATGTAAAATCCGCCTTGCTTAGTCACAGTTTGTGACAAGGGGTCTCGTTCTTCATACGGGTTAAAGCATCAGCCTTGCCATTCAACTTCCCAGGTTAGTATTCGATCTGGTAGTTCAACTGAGATAAAAACTTGGACCACCAGGCTTGTCGGTTGTTCAGCAGTCTTTTGGTAGTGAAGTGTTTGAGGTTGAGGTGGTCGGTCAGGATAGTTACACGCCTCCTAAGGAGATAGCAGCGCCATTCCTCGAAGGCCCTAACTACAGCCATGAGCTTCTAGTCATAGATGTTATAGTTGCATTCAGTGGGGCTGTTTTTGTGCGAGTAAAAGACAATAGGATGGAGGCATCCACAGTCGTCTTTTTGGGACATGACACCTGTGGAAATGAAGTCGGAGGCGTCGGTCTTGATAATAACCTCCTTATGGAAGTCAAAATGGGCTAGGACCGGGGCAGTGGTAAAGGCTTCCTTTAACCTTTCGATGGCTTTCTGACATTTGGGAGTCCAAACAAAGGGTTGTGTTAAGAATCCGACCGAGTAGGTTAGTAATGCAACAGGTAACGATTCTTACTTGGTCAGAGGTAATAGTTCTTAGGCCTATGCCTACGTGATAACAATAGTCAAGTCCTCTGACTTCTATCTTATCGCGCCTATTCCTGTAATCTTCTTAAGTCCTTGCTTAGGACTTGATCGTGCATTATAGGTGAAGGATAGTTTATCCTATGGGAGGAAAGGCTATTCTCGGGTTTCTTAAGATAAATCTTAAAGAGCGTAAAAGTAGGTTTTATTGTAATAACTTAAAGGTAGGAAATAAACAAGAAGAACATGTGAAGAGCTAATGCTAGGGGTCCTGGTGACCCCTTATATAGTAGCTCTTCACCTAGCGTGACTCATACTTTTGCGTCACGTGAACCTGGTGACTCATAACTATGAGTCACGCAAAATCCATCAGCCGACTCCTATGAGTCACTGTGCAACGTACCTAAAACCAATTAAAACATAGTAATCAATTCAGGTGCGCAACTCGCGTCACCTGAATGAAACCCATGACTTATAAGTTGAGTCATGTGCGAAAATCATAACATCGTGTGACTCACAACTGTGAGTCACGAGCAGGTAAACATAATAACCTATGGCACATTAATGTGCGTCATGTAAAATCCCAACATACCTATAGCTCAGAACTCCGGGCTATGTAAAATCTGCCTTGCTTAGTCACAGTTTGTGACAGGTTGATCCTTTTTAGTACGGGCAGTGAGGGGGCGTGCCAAGCGCGAGAAGTAGTAGATGAACCGACGGTAAAAGTTGCCGAAGCCGAGAAAGGCATGTACCTCGCATATACGATCGGGTACTGGTCACATGGTGACCGTCTCCACTTTAGTGTTGTCCATGCGAATACCTTCAGGGCTGATAATGAACTCAAGGTATTCTACATGGGTGACATGGAACTCACATTTCTGTGGTTTGAGTTCAAGGTCAACCTCCTGTAGGGCTTTTAATACCCAACGAACATGCTGGACGTGTTCCTCTTCCATTTTACTGTAGACCAGGATGTCATCGAGGTCAGGGGTGCAGAACCGGTCTAGTCCCTGGCGTAGAACCTTGTTGATGAACGCTTGGAATGTGGCGGGAGCGTTGGTAAGGCCAAAGGGCATGACATTAGAGTTGAAGAGTCTGTAGCGGGTACAGAAGACAGTCTTCCAATGTTCTTTCTTCTTCATGAGGATTTGGTTATAGGCCCCGCAGATATCCAGCTTGGAATAGATTTTGGCATCGGCGATGTTCATGAAGGTTTCGGTCAACAGGGAAAGAGGGCCACGATCTTTGATGGTTTCTTCGTTCAGGCCTCGATAGTCGACGCAAAGTCATAGGATGCCATCTTTCTTTTTAATAAAGAGTACAGGGGAGGCTGCGGAGGAGGTAGAAGGGCTGATGAAGCCTTTGTCCAGATTTTTGTCGATCCATCCTTGTAGGACAGCAAGTTCTGGTAGAGACAGACCGTATAATAGGCCAAAGGGGGGGGTGAACTTGAAGCCAGGTTTCAGTGGTATTTCATGGTCCAATCCTGGTCGGCTGGGCGGTAGTTGGGTTTGTTCCTTTTCCAGGAACACGGGTAGGAAGTTGTGATATTCGGGGGGGACAATCTCCTTGACCTCCTGCTTTTCCAACACTGTATGATCCAGGGCATGTTGGATGGCGTAAGCTTTGAGGAAGTGGGGGATCTCATGTTCGATTCCTTGGATGCTAGTCATGTCCGGGGTGCAGTGTTTAAGGCAGTAGTCGGACCCGAAGGTGACAGTGTTGGCGGTGAAGCGTATGGTAACATCATGTTATTTTAGCCATGGGATACTAAGAGTAAGGGGGTAGCCACCGAGCTTGGTGATAAAGGCAGGGATAGATTCTAGATGATTGTTTATTTTGAGGTCGAAGCGGGCGATATAGGTGATGGCCCCTGAGTTTATGGGCCTCCCATCTATGACTGAGAGGTGGACAGGTTCTTTGAGTTGGGATAGAGGTAGGTGATAGCAGCTAGCAAAGTCTATATCTATGAAAGCATAACCAGTTGCTCCAGAGTCGATAAGGGCGTGGGATCGGATTACGTGTTGGTTGTCTATGATGTCACAGATGACTACCAAGTGGTTATCCTCAATTCCATTTTCCATTTTGTCCAGAGATAATCTAGAAATAACTAAACTAGGAGAAGACTTAACATGTCCCATGTCAGTACCGGTGGCTGCACATGGGACCACTAGTTTTCCGACTCTTCTTGGACAGGGAGGGGCTCCTCAGGAGCGGGAACAGCGTAGGTGCTGGCCCCATGCATGGGGTGGGGTTCCTTGTTGGGACAAGCACAAGCCATGTGTCCATGTCCCCCACAGTAAAGGCAGAAGCCACGGCTGATCCGGTCTTGTCGTTTGGCAGTGGTGAGCTTTCGACGACCTGCGGAGAGGTCCATGGGGCTGGTGGCAGTACCGGTAGCCATAAAGGCTGGGGTCTGGGTGAGGGCAGGAGCACGGGGGGCGGCGGGAGTGGAGGTTCTCCAGGAGGAGGAGGAGGAGCCTTTCTTTTCAGCGGCGCGGGTGTGGACATTGTTGTCGAGTTGCTTGAAGAGGGAGAGGTAGTCGTTTAGGGGTTTTGGGATGGGGAAGACATGTACCAGGACATCCTTCAGCTCGGTACTGAGACCCTGGTAGAGGGAGGTGCGCTTGGCGGTGTCGTTCCAGTGAGTGTCGACAGCTAGACGTTGAAAGTCAGCGAGGTACTCCATGAAGGGGCGGTTCTTTTGCTGGAGGGTCCTCAGCACTCGTTCTACCGTTTGGACCCTGTTTGGGTCACTGAAGGCTTGTTCTAGTTCAGCAAGAGTGTATCCACGTTCCCAAAGTCAATGCGGTCAGGTAGGACCCTGTATTGGATCTGGATATAGGCGCGTCCCCGGAGGAGACCAAGAGCATAACCGAGACGGTGTTGTTCACTGGTGAACCGGTGGCTGTCACCCTGGAGTTTCATCCTTAACTGGGTGACGAAGGGGCGGAGCTTGTCTGTAGTACCGTCGAACTGTTCTGGGTCGGGAATTGAAATAGACTTGTTGCTACCTGCAGGAGCTGCAGCACCAGGGGCGGGCATAAGGGTGAGGGCTGTGTTCAGGGATATGATGGTGGCGTTGGCCTGTGTGAGGCTGTTTTCCACAATAAGGAGGCAGGTTTCCAGGCCCTGATACTCGGTTCAGGCATCATCCTATTCCTGGGTCAGGATGTTACAGTATTGTTGCAACTGTTGGTACTAGGGGGTCTGTTTGGTGACGGGGGGGGCAGGCAGGCCGAGTATGTTGTTGGCCAAGTTTCTAGTAAGGATGAACTGGTTCCGAACCTGTTTGACAGAGTGTTCTTGGATGTCATTATCGGTTAGGGCTCCCAGGGCCTGGAGGGGGCCAGTGATCTGGGCGGGGAGCAGAGATATAGCGTGGTGTGGATTGGGTCCTAGTAGACGCAATCTTGTATAACGGACAGGGTCTGAGGGTCGGGTAGCCCAAGGAACACCACGATCAAGGCAGGCAGGAATCCGGAGATGCGGTCTGGGTACGGGGGTACAACCGAAGCGAGTTGTACGAGGTTCGGGGTCAGAGGTTCAGGGTCAGGGTTCAGGGGTTCAAGAGGACGCGAGATAGTAGAGAGTGTAACTCCTAGGTACAAGTGCCCGAAGGAGATTACCAGATTGCGTAAAGAAAGTAAAATATAAGAGGGTACACCCCCTTATATAGATAGGAAATCCTCCTTGATCACTAATACAAAAGAAAGTCCTTGGCGCGGCACGCAGCTGCGATTCTTCTATCAGGTTCCACCATGTTCCGCCATACGGCAACTGGCCCCAATCATCCTACAAAGAAATCCTACTATGCAACGAAAGAAACCTAATCAGATATATGCAACGAAAAACCTAAGTGCCTGTCCCGTCTTCGTGGCCGGGTGGCCGTGACAATCACTTAGCATTACGAACTGGTATTAAGGCAGTAAACTACTGGATTGATCTGCAGACATTTAATGACATTTACTAAAGCTTTCTATGTATATAAATAAAAAATAAAAATTCAGAATAAGTTTAGCGGATGAACTTATAGATCCGGATAGGGAGAGTACAGTCTGGGAGGAGCAGCAGGCTCAGACCTGCCAAATAGTGATGTACCATGGGATCGTAGGTAGTACTAGGGGAGAAGGTTGAAGAAGGGAGGAAAACGATGTGTCCTCGGAGTATAAATTAGTAAACGAAGAATGGTAGAGATCGCCCGAGATTGGCGAATGCTGGGCAGAGTAGAAGACACGGTCGTGATGCAGTCCCGACGCCACTGAAACAAAAAATGTTTCCAGCATGAAAAATATGAACATAGGGGGATCCAGGACCCAGAATTTTGTATGTAACCTAGATACCCATGGGTGGTTTGCTATACCAAATTCAGGCCCCTGAATCCCCCCAGGATCCATGTTCTTTGTGCTGGAAACTTGGGTGAGCCTGAAGCGGTAGGGAGGCCAGCAGGCAAATTTAGTCTGAGCCCGACAGGCTGGTTAGGGAGGAGGAATTGGGATGGGAACTGGCAATCGTGGGGCCACCAGGTATAAGAGAGATTATCAGTAAGGGTGGGATTCTAGCAGGATAGATCCCAGACAGGGTGGATGGGGCGTATACAGAGAGGAAACAGGTATTGTAGGGCTGAGGGCGCTAGAGAGCAACAAAAGGAGAACCCAGACATAGACTACCAGATCTACAGGATGAACCGGGCAGATGCCATGCATCCTGATGCTGATGCGATTCGCTGGACGCAAATATTTTTTTCGCTAATGCAGCAACATTATAGTCAACACCATCTTCTACTCTTTGCAGATCTTTCGCACCTCAGCGCGTCCCCCAAGCACTCAAAAACTGCTCTCCATGGACCATTATTTATACCCCCCCTTCATGAAGGCAATATCTGAGAGTTACGATGGTGCAGAGGGGCTCATATAATACACCACATCTGGAGAGTAATTTTCTTTGTTGCAGCAGAGGTATTATGTCATGTACTTGATAGATCAGTGCTTCTCCAAGATCCAGCACAATGCAAAGTATTAGGAGAAGGCGAAGACATCCCGTCTGAGGAGTACCTTTCTTGGTTGCAGAAGAGGTGCTACATTGCATACTTCATATATTGGTGCTTCTCTGAGATCTGGACCGATGCGAAGCATTAGGAGAAGGGGAAGCGGAGGGCGCATTATGGCATCGAGGGCACCAAGCTGCTTGATTTCCTCTGGGATCCCACTGTATGTGCGATCCTGTCCTCCCAGATTATATCTTTCGTAGAGGTTCCTCACCTCTGCCTATATCTAGCCCCCCCATGAAGGGGACAGTTAGCCATATATAGCTATTCAATGGAAGCGTCTCTCAATAGCGTTCCCCTCTTTCCAATCCCACAGCCCCCCTCCCTTCACTCTCCACAGATCCACCTGCCCTACCTTTATCGCATCCCCAGCTCTCTTACCAATCGCCATGGCCTCATCAACATCCCGAGGCCATTCCGAATACCCTGTGATCACCCTCTCAACAATGTCATCTGGTATTCTACACATGGGCTATATGTTTCGCTTTGCAAATGAAGAGGGGCCTCCGGATAAACTATAAAATGTGGATCAGGTGGGCCTGGCCGATAGAAACATGCTCTGCCGTGCTATCGGCAGCAGGAGGTGCAACAGGTATTTATAAATACACACATGGATAAGCGCCTTTAGCGGAAAGCACATCCTCTCACTAGTAGGAGTGCCAGGCTCCGCCCTATGCTCAAGTGTTCCGACTTGAGTGAGATGCATCTAGGCGGTGTGGTTGTATTCTTACTTGAGGTAATCCCCAGTGCAGCATACACAGGGATCTGGCCGGGCCGCATCACCCATAGGTTGCATCTGTCCAATGCTCTACAGTCCTTGGCTCGTGGGGCAAGGTAATTCAGGAGACACCTATTATTCGTATAATTGGGCCATGTACTACGAGACATCTAAAAGAAGAGCTGCCCCTTTCCCCCCTCCTGAGATAATGGATCTATAGAGCTTGCTCAGGAGGAAATACCAATAACCTACATACGGACCTTACACTATGTATGCGAGTATATAGTTCAGTGAACGAACGCACCATCCCCTGTTCCGCTGGACCTTCATCCTATATCCTCTCCCCACTCATAATGGCAATCTGTACATTAGGCCCTACATTCGAAGAAACCCTTCGGGCAAGTGCCTGGTGCCTTTATCTGGGAAACCAAGCTTTAAGAGCTAGATTGCCAGACCCTCCCCCATCCCTTGCACCCTATCCAGTCACGCCCTCACCTAGCTCTCTTCAGTGATGATGTACTAATACCCGTCTAGCAAGGTGGAGGGTTGGAGACCTATTAGGGCTAATTAGACACCTTTATGTGGAACAAGAGTTATTAATAAACATAGGAACCGCCTAGATGCACCCAGTAGTACGTGCAGTGGGATAGCAGACAGATAGCTACTACAGGGGGTATACATTGATGGCCATTTTGTGGAATGTCCAAAGCGGACAGGGGTATATGTGGTAGGATTGAGGAAAGGAGCGAGTGATATTGGAGGAGGGTAAGGGATGGAATTATGTTCCTGTACTTTGATAGGACGTAGGGTATTATGGATCCAGGTCCGACATTAATATAAGGGTTGTCATGTAATATTTGGTATATACGAGTGGCCTATGCATGCCAGCCTATTGCAGAGAATACTCCAAATTCATTGTACTAATCACTACGGGATCCTCTACCCAATTCCAATGTCCTATCTCCAACGTTGCCCAGTCTCCACCGCTGGCCTCTGCCTCGTAAACAACCCCATATTCCCCGCTACAGGTCCCAACCCAACCGCCATCCCATGCCATAGGACTAGCCGCATAGATACATATCCACAACGATACACACTCCATATCCTCCACCCTATAGCCTCCGCTTCAGGTCTCCATTACAAAGTCCCCATCTGATACTGGCCACCAGCACCGAGCTATAAGGTTCCTGAGCTCATCCTAGGTGCTCACGGGATAGCTAGGATATAGTACTGGCTGGGTAATACTTGCAGTTGGCTATCGGCTCTCTATTCCAGCATCTCCCCGGGGTATAACCAGGGCCATGGGGCATTGCCGCTTCCGTGAGATAGGCGTTGGGGTCCTGAGTAGTATTGGGGTTGCCCCTGATGTTGAGCCACTCAGCTGTCGCCACTCCTCAAACGTACTGTCTGGGAATCGCTGCTTAGCAGCTTATGTGAGAGTGGCATTAGGGTCTACCATGATGCTGGGCTTCCCAGCTGCCGGCACCCAGCTAGAATATTCCTGAGCTCATCCTGGGCACTCGTGGGATAACTAGGATACTGTACTGGCTGAGTAATGCTTGCTGTTGGCTGTCTGATTCCCTGTATCAGCTCAGTACCAAAACAGCTTTCCAGTCTTAACTGTGGTTCACTATAGCATTGTAGCAACGCTCTGTCTTGGTCTTCGATCATACCATGTACTACCCATATGTTCCGAACTAGATCCTGTAGTTCTCCTGCCAGTTATGAATATCCGTGCATCTCCGGACTTCTCCAGGATTTCTCTGAGAGGGTCAAGAACCTGAGATCGATGCTTTTCTGCGCATTCATCAAGCGCATTGACTCAAATAAATGTGCGTTGTGAGCATGTCGCGGTTTGTAACATTTTCACAATTTCTGGAACCTGTAGCCCTTGACCACCAATAAAGGCCTGGACTATGTCTTCAGGGATTCTGTCCAATCCGCCAATGATCTGCTCGAGTAGTAAACTGAGCATATTGGCCAGGATTTGCTCATTTCAGGCCCCGAAGTCAAAATAGAAGTAAGCAACAGCATGAGGTTGCCCTTTGATCTCATCACCTAAGCTATCAATTACTAGTAAGCTATTAGGGCTCGTCAGCATTACCATCTTTTAGTTGTTTTCAGGATTGTCTCCCATATCTAAGGCAGGTCTTGCCCACTTTTGGATCATGGTAGCAGAATAATGCAGCACCTCGAGGGTTGACCACTCCGCTAGCCCTACTCCAATTCTGAAATGCGCCAATTTCCAAGAGCCAGTTCCCTACATCATTGGCTCTGAGGGTTTGAATTTCTTGGTAGTGCACACAAGGCTCAAGGAGAGATAGCCACCTTAGGCTTCCAAGATGCTGATCAGGGACAGTATAGTGATTCGATATATTTAGACTACCAGAAATGTTAATAGAGTTGGTAGTGTTGAGGCAATTAGTGTTGTTGAGATAGTGAGTCATAATCTCTTTTCCACTATTCGGAATGCTGTAGGGTGGATTTGGGTTCAAGTCAGTTGCATTCTGGAAATCATAGGTATTATAAGAGCTCAGAAAAAGCGGACTGTTATCCTAGATTTTTTTGCACCATAACTGTGCCAAGGTTGGGACAGGGGGGGTGCCCAAGGTTGCGCAAGCAGCCATAGGTTGTGGCAGAGAGCCACAACCTTAGCACCGTGCCATAGCACTTTGTAACCCCCATCTGATTTCAACTGCTAATCCAGCTTAATTCTGGCATAGTGCATGGATTCGTTAGGGAGATTAGCATGGACAGCTTCTTTCCGCCCAAGGAGCGCACAGACAATACTGAAGACCTCCGAGCTTAGCCATTGACAAAAACTTTTCTCATTTGACAGCCCAGGTAAACCCCCAAAATCTCACCTGCCTACCCCATGGCCCCTGCCGACGTGGACGACTCCTTCGTCCCCCTTAAAGGCGCGAACAAGCAACCCGGCCACCCACCTCCGAATCCTACCAGGCACAACCCTCCATAGAGCGCCTCCCCTAGCCCTCCTCTCTGAGATTCATCATAACAGGGTGTATCCAATTTATGGGGCCAAGGGTCCCCTATTATGAACCTCTTCTTGCAGCACACCCCTCCTAACTTAACAGCTGAGGCGCTTGTATCATACTTAGGCACCCACTGTAGTTATCCCGGTGTCTGTCTTCAGATAGCCTGACCATTTCCTGATATACCCAACGCCTCTGATTGAGAATGTCCGCTTTCACCATCTGGAAGGTCCGCTTCAAAAGGGACTGAATGAAACCTTATAATCTAAGGTGATTAAAAGTTTCAATTTTAGCCTTCGCTGGAGATATTCTTCCAATCCCTGTCTGCACAACTGAAGGTGTCTGAGAGATTCTAGAACGTCACCCCCATCCCCTACGTTATGGTACGATAGCTTAATAAGGCGTCATGCGACCATGATTCGGTGGGGAGGAAAGAGCCGGCTGGCCCGGGGCCTTTGTATGGACGCCTGTTTCTACTCTCAGGACATATGTACAGGTACCTCTCCAGGCTAGGCCAATGCTCTGCTGTCACGATTGGCTGCAGATCCGCGACGTATTGAGAGAGGAATCCCTTAGAGTCTTGTCACCTTGGCCTACAACACACCTTGGCATTGTAAGATCTTCCCGGAAAAGAAACAAGAATTGATGATTGGCAATTTCCCTTGCCTGGAGGAAGAACTACCTACGTTGTAACCAAAACCTGCGCCCCAAAGCAATCACCCCGTTCCGTTCCCCTGTTCAGAAGGCAGGCGGTATTTATACCTGTATAGCTCCAAGCAACCTCTCCTCCCATTGAAAATTTCCTCTAGATGTACAGTACAGTACGCATCCAGGGTGGGGTGGTTGAAACCGGGAAGGAACTTCTCCAAAACACTTGCAATCCACTTGATATTTGGTGATTCAGGGCCACCATCCACATCCCATGAGCCACCCTCCATCCCGGCCAATTACTATTACCCCACCTCCTCAATACTTTCGTTAACCGGCGTTGGTATGACGACCGTTGTAATAGAATAATCAAGGCGTAATGTAATGTCCTTCCCAAGGCTAGTGTTTGAAGAAACCTAGTATGATTGAAATCATGTCTGCGTACGGCCAAGGTATTCAAAGGTCAGTCACAGGGCGGGGCATGGCGGGATCTTCTGGACACTTACGGGAAGAATCCCCATGTATTGTGAAAACGAGTAAATTATGGTAAATATCGGACCACCAGGCCTGCAGTGCCCAACCGCTCGAGCCCACCTTGGGTCGTGAGCCCCCCTCGCCAGCGGGAATCAAAATTGTAGGACTGGCCGCTACCGCTCGGGGAGAATCGCATGGTATTATATCATGCTGCTCTCATGTAGGAAAAGCTATGGCCGTACGGTACGGTACAGTACTTGTATAGCACAGTGCATACTGTATGATACCTTACTTCCAGATTTGAAGTGCCGGAGATCCCTAATTAATGCGTCGTCAACAGACAGAGCATCGAATGATAACTTAACCCATATTCCCAACGCACTCGCCTACCTAGAGTCGTGCCTTTGGCCGGTATGACGGTGATAAACGCTTGTGGCCCATTGACTTGGACCGGCGCCAAGTCTGCTGGAAGCCGCCTTGAGAGAGTGTGAGTGTGTGTGCGAGGAGTATGGTAAATCACTATTACCCCCTACTGGATTGGATATTTGTGCTCCACCCACCCTTTACCCGACCGACCCCTCTACGGTAGTCTACAGCCATCGCAAGCCCGCAGCTCTTGCAACAGCGTTATATGCACAGAAATACAATACCATGATATCATGACAGGATTCAACTGCTGGGTATGCTAGTGACTTGAGTGTATTGATCCGGGAGACGAAGGCCCAGCAGATCGTGGGGTAGCGCACGGGTAATTAATGCCCTCTCATTCGAGGCTCGCATGTCCTTCCGGGTATCGCACTTTGCTAATATATAGCGCAAGTGACCCCGAAGCGCTGTACGGTACTACAAGTATTATACGATGCTGCAAAAGTCAGACATCGAATGCATCCCGATATCATGAAATATCATTCACTACCCTTCAGGACATTGGAACTGCGTACGGTACAGTGCTTTCGGATATTGAAGTTCTTGTGAGACTTTGGTTTCCAAGAAAACCACGGACTAGGGCTTCTGAATTCCTCCCACCAGAGACAGATCTCACCAGTTCTCTAAATTTCTTTACTAAATACCGTAAAGAATTTTTAAATATTCGTCACTTGCACAGTACTCTACGGTAGAGCAGCTGGACCCGGCGGAAATGGGCGCAAGCTTCCCAGGGTAGATTGTGCAATTGACGATCGACATTTGGTGTTGACTCAAGTTAACTATGAAAGATGAATAAATGGGATTCCGTTTGACGGTAACCGAACCAAGACCCTCGCAGAGCGTGGCTCTGAAGGAAAGTAGGAGTTGCTTCGGGCTGAAGGCATAGAGATTATCATCGAGTTTCCGCACGAGTGGACAAAATCCCTCGAGGGAGCGCATACCACTCGTACAACGCTCTCTGACTAAGGAGACGATATTTGCCGTGAAGCACCCTCGGCTAAGGTCGGCTGAAAAGCCTGATGTCCCGAAATCAATTCACTCGCTTCTACCTACATTAAGGAGTACCAGTACGAGTACAGTACGACAGGAATAAAGGCACAGCGCGATGATTACGTCGCGACAATAGCTCACACAATGGTACTCGAGTAAATCAACATTAACGCTCAAAGCGGTACTATACTGTACTGCACACTGCTCATTCCTGCAGCGCACTGAGAACTCGGAACCTTCCTATTATCCTTGCAGTAGTCTACCGTACGAGTACAGTACTCGTGCACATTGCTGTACTTTTGAGAATCTCGTTCCTGGAAGACTCGCTTGTTGACAGTGCATGCTCCTGCATGAGCTAGGGACCCGCCAATCATTGGGGTTTGTTTCAGATGAGGATCAATGGATGAAATTTCTCGCCAGCTCTTTCCCCCAAGTTGCCGGTAACACCCCACATCTGGCCCGTACTTGAGTACCAGCATGGTGGTTGTCTGGTCGGTAGCTTTTCGTATACCGGTACTAGCAAGAAATCCAGCCAAATCTGTGGCCTGACCCGACCCCCCGACAACCCAAGGTGCCCCATATGTAAGACTCTTGGCATTATAGCTTGATCGGAATGCGATAATGAATCTTTTCAAAATTTCGGTCAGCGACATAATTCCGGTATTCTTACCATGTGAGAAGCAACCCGCTCTGACCTAGAGGTCCTGTGATGATCGGATTCAGGAACTCTTCCCTTCCGGGGAAATCATCATCAAGTATCACGATTCGTGAGGGTTCTCCAGACCTGAGTTCCGCTCTTCTTAGCCGGGTCCATAGCGGAGGAAAACGATCTGTCAGAGTCGACTGGGAAGGGTAAAGCACAGCAGAGGATCAATAGAAGCGTGATGGGCGAGCGCGATGGAGAGATGAAAGAGAATAGAAACCAATCCTTGGAAGGTAAATAGGCGTCACATTTTAGGCGGTGCGGTACGTAAGACCCACTTGAATTTTTCCTTCCCTGTGCCCCCACCCCGTTACACCATAAAATTCCCCCCACCATCTCCTGCCCTCAAAGACCCTGTTGGCACCCTGACCGCCTTCATTTAGCAGCCCGCCTCCTCTTCCCTTCACCTCCCCCTCCTCCTCACCTTCCTTCCTTGTGCCTCTTTCTCTCAAAACTGCTCACCTTCACACAATCAATAATGCCACCAACCGCCTCCGATTTGCCCAGCACCCCTCCGACAGGACCGGGAAACCAGCAATTGATAGAGAGTGACAAACTTTTCGCTCCTATCATGCCGCGCGGTAGACTTCCAACCCAGCATGACGTCGCTCCCTTGCAGCTGGAGAAATCCAGGAATGTTGGCCAGAGCCGTCCAGATCTTGCACTCGATCTCATTACTCCCGAGATCACGAGGCCTTCAACACCACGCAGCTCAAAGCCCAAGGTTGACTTTGACGGGCTGTCTTGGCCGAGTATGTTCACTGGCGGTTGGTTTGTGAGAGTCGCAAGGTCTGATTTGCAATCTATATAGGTTTGGGAACCAAGGAGAGGCTGGAGGCTACCCCTGACGAAGCTGCTGCCAGATTGAACAAGCTTTCCGGGGCGTAAGTATTCCCGATTCCGCCCTTAGCGCGCGCGCAACGTAGCTAATGACGGACCCTCGTCTTCAGGATCAAAACACTCCTGGAATGTATCGGCGAAGACCCCAACCGCGAAGGTCTGCTCGATACCCCGATGAGATATGCAAAGGCCATGCTATACTTCACCAAAGGGTATGAGGAAAACCTCAAAACCATTGTCAACAATGCTGTTTTTCGTGAAGACCACGATGAACTTGGTATCTTTCATCTTCCCCCTTATTCCTATTTTCAATGCTAACAGCCGTCCAGTAATCGTGAGAGACATTGAGGTGTTCTCCATGTGCGAACATCACCTGGTCCCATTCACAGGCAAAATGCACATCGGCTACATACCCAATAACAAGGTCCTCGGGCTTTCCAAATTCGCCCGCATTGCCGAGATGTTTGCCCGCCGTTTGCAGCTTCAAGAGCGCCTAACAAAGCAAGTCGCCATGGCCATCGATGAGATTCTGCAGCCGCAGGGAGTGGCGGTTGTGATGGAGAGTGCTCACCTTTGTATGGTCATGAGGGGAGTGGAGAAGACCACGGCCACAACCACTACGAGCTCTATGTTGGGCATCTTCAGAAAGAGCACCAAGACTAGAGAGGAGTTTATGCATTTGGTCAGCCATTCGACCACATTGAAAACTGCCTAGCTAACCATAAACAGGCATTGAGAAATATTCGATAGATGCGTTGATAGCAGTGCTCTACAAACATTTCTTTGCCTCTTTTCATCATTTGCTTTTGTAAACGATCGGTTGTGGGGCTATAGAACTCTTGTGCATACTTTTTTTCCTAGCTTAGTCTGGCTTGATTTTCAACAAAGGCGTTCTATCGGAACGCTGCATACGGTACTCATCTATTACTCCGGGAAATGTTTCTTCTTTCTCTCCTGATACAAGGGAAAAAAAATTCGGATTGGGCTCTATTTTGACTTTTCAGTGTTCGCTATCTCCCGACGGGAAATGTGTTAAACCCTAGATATAATACTGTAGATCAATGCAAGCCTTACGGAACATGGTGAACGGGTGGAACGAGGTCAACCGCAGCGAAAGATGGCGATGCACATGAAGATCTTTAAGCGGATCGTCGCTGACTGACAGCCAAGAATGCAAGTGCCTTGCGGTATCCATGATGCCGGTACTTCCCGAGCCACTGGTAAAGTAAATAGCGGCAGCGGGCGCTAGGCGCTACTTGTTCCATCCCGACCCGCCAGACAATGGCACCAGCTTTCGGCTAAACCGTGGGGAGGAATGCTGGAAAACATTCGTCTTTAATTCTAATTCATGGTATCGTAGATTTGGGTTAATCCAAGAGCACTCGAGCACGACACAACTCCCAGTAAGAGTGATAAGGCTCACCCCCCAAATCAAGTACAGTAGGGGTACTCGAGTACAGTACCATACATTTCCTGAACCTTAGCCAAATCTTCGCCACAAATCCATGCGCCTCCTATCACGAGGTGTAACCTGCAGTATCGTATTTGTACCGCCTTATCGTGGTTACTAATGATTATTGGTAATCTGAGATCTGATCTGATACCAATTGGATGTTGGGATGGGGTCACGTTGGACCACACACTGCTCACACAGGTGCCGGTACTCGAGTACTTGTATGATAACCATACGGCATACTGCAAGCAGGATACCCGCACTCCGAGATGGAAAGGGACCCCTGCAAGGGGCACGGTACGGGAATCTCCAGCGGGCAAGAATCGAGGAAACGTCAAAAATATCACACCATTGATGACAGGGGGAAGGGGGGTGATGCAAGATGCACTTTGTGTGGATGAGGCTCAAGTTTCTATTCATGGTATGGGATTGCACTACAGTATTCTCGTAGATTACCGTAAACATACAGTACCATACCGGTACTGGTACCCACTGTGGTGGTCAGTGCCCTGGTGTTTCAAAGGCTTGCTCTCGAGGATTTGGGGAGACTTGAATGTGGGTACGGGAATGTTCTTGCCCCACAGCATACGATAGTATGAGACGGGATAGAGGTATCGCACAATTTGGTCTATTCGCAATTCATGCGGGACGGTAGTATCACAGTGTCATACTTCGCTTAGTTCGGGTCCGTGCTTTTACAAGTTCAACCCGAACTCCCTCCATCCCGCCCGATCATTTAAGCAAACTGATCCAGGTGTCGGGGAATGCTCGGCCTTTACCGTACTCCATCCCCGAGCTCGAATGCTCGTACTATGCCTTACCGAGCCGTCGTATTGCAATCAGAATTCCAATATTATGGTAACCTTCTGGTTACGGCAGGTTGCACTATAACACCCGACAGCCGTTGCGTGCAGCTTGCGCCGCATGGATTGCTATTTTCTGCAGAGTTTGGAGAAGAAGACCTGCAAGGGGTTTAGTGTAACAGTGCTGTACCCGGCCGATTACAGCATCGATTGTCCAAGGCAGGGACAACGCGTCTCCCGGACACTCCACTTCAACCTCTAACCACCACATACACAATGGCAAACAGCAGCGAGAATTCTCGCTCAATCTACCCGAAAGCCCCGGAATTCTCTCTCTCGACCTTCTCAGTGAGTTTGCCATCAATTACCTACAACATCTTAGGGATATGCTAATGAGGACTTCCAGAGCAAAGATTTCATAGTCAAGGACTTCATAGAGGAGCTAACGGAATCAAGCATTCCTGTAAATCGTCGTTCCGGGACTGGGAATAGTAATGGTTTGAAACTGCGCAGTGTCCTTTTTTTTTTTTTTTTGCTGGGCCGTATGCTTACCAGAGATAGCCTTCGACCCGAAACCGTATATTCGAAACTTTGAGGGAGCTCTTGGTCGGCTGAAGGAGCTTGACGAAATCCTCTGCATAAGGGAATCCGAGCTCAAAGAAGGGGTTCGTCGGGCGGAGATTGATCACACCCGGACTCTCGACCGTCTTGGCCTCAAGTTTAATTCTGCGCTTTCAGAATTCCAGCGGTTGGATACTAGCATCACCGATGGAGGGGGCATGGCCATCAGGATCGGGGGGCAGCTGGAACAGCTTGACAAACAACGGCAGAGAGCAGAAGATGCCAAGTTTCTGATCCAGTGCTACACTGAATTCAGCAGAGGTGATATGGGTCGACTGGAAAGCTTGCGAAGAACCGGGAGAATTGAAGACAGCATCCGATGCGCGGTCGTCAGTCGACAATTGAGCTTGGTGGTCAAACGAAGCCAGGGGCACATGACAAACAATCGTACAAAGGAACTTATTGAGGCTTTCTCGGAGACACTGGAACAGGATCTGCTAAAACAATTTGATGACGCCTATAGAAAGTTCAACGTTAATGCTATGAAAGTAAGGTTCAGTGTCTTGATATCAAATTTAGATGTGCTAACAATTTGTTCTCGGAAGGGTTGCGCCAAGGTTTTGCACGATTTCAATGGCGGGAATTCCGTGATTAGCAATTTTCTCAATCAGATGGACTTCTTCATCGCTACCGGGAAAATTAACGCTGGGGAAGTTGTGATCGACCCCAACATGTATGTGGCCAGCTTTCCGTCAGCTCAAAGTAGACCCCGCTGATCCCACTTCAGCAAGGAAAGGCTCTCGGATCCAGATGAGGCACCTCCAGGTTTAGAACCAGGCTTGTTGGCCCTGGTAAATGAGATCGGGGACGTGATGAAAGCGGAATCTCAAACTATCAAGGAGGTGTTCCCATTCCCGGAGCAAGTTCTTGGGACTTTTCTTCAGCGCGTGTTTCAGCAATCTCTACAGCAACGGCTCGAGATGGTGTTGGAGAAGACTTCTACCCTTTCACATCTAGCGTTTCTACGCACACTTCAGGCTGCACGAGCGTGCGTCACTACCCTTGCAGACAATCTCAAGTCCCATGGTCTAACCGAGCATCCTGGAACTCTATCATCCACTACGACAGTGCTCATAGATCAGAATGTTGAGGAGCTCTTTGTCCCATATCTGCAAGATAGAGGATATATGGAAAAAGAGAAGGAGAGTTTAGAGCAACTCTTTACTGGTTTACTATTGAAGTTCAACATGTTCCACGTTTGTCCACCGAAACGCTACATCCACCATTACTGATTACGGGATCTCGTAGGAACAACGGAAAAAGGAACAAAATCTAGGAGTCCTGGATCGACTGAAGAAATCACGAGAGCGAGCCATCGAAAAAGTTCTGGACAGTGACCTTGGAAAGTCTCAAAGCGACGCACTTAGTAGGATAATCGGATTAGACCGCACCAAGTCTGGGAAAGGAAGCCACTTATCAGATGTTATCCTCGCAGATTCCGACGGCCAGCTCAAGGTTGAATTTGCGAAGAGAATGCTCAGATGGCTTGCCGAGGGTGTTGGTAGGAGCTTGGAATTGAGTGCACCAGCTGATGCGTAAGTCACATGGTATCAGACAAGCCGCGCGGGGGTTTATTGACTTGATGTTAGACCAAAAGATGTTTCCGCTTTACTGAACATCTTGATTGACCATATGCGGACCGCATACCTCGATACTGTCCTGGATGCGTGAGTTTCGAGAAACATGCCCCATCAGGAGCCCCTGATTAACTAGTGAGCTATAGCGCGCAGGAAACCGCTGAGCAGCAAACGAAGGGCGAGCCAGATCTAACATACTTTCTAGAAATTAAGCCAGCAACAACAATCATGCATTTGATGTTTTCGTTCGTCAACACCGCTTTAATTCCGCTTTCCCAGACATCTCTCACAACTCGGCGAGAGATGGGCAAATCGACCAATACCGCCCTAATGAGCTTGGAGCAGAAGATCAACAATATAATTCAAAGAACTGTCGATGGTGTGTATCCACAGATACCGTACAAACGGCGGGTAGGGGATTGACATGGCATTCAGTTGTTCTAGCCTATATCGTGGTTCTACTAGCAAAGCAGAAGAAGCAAGATTTCAGACCGAAGGATGACGATGTCAGCCTAACGACTCTTCAAACACCGGTTAGTGCCAATGGTCGCAAAGGTTAAAAGTATCACTTACTAACATTTAAAAGACCTGTTTATCTGTTTGCGTATTTCTCCAGAAAGTTGCGGAGATCTCTAACGGGTCTCTAGATGGCACGAACCTAGAATCATTCTTAAGTGAGATAGGCTCTGGCTTTAGAGGCCTGCTGTTGGAGCACCTGAAAAAGTACCAGGTCAATCAGGCTGGTGGCATTATGCTTTCAAAGGATATAGCAAAGTATCAGGATGTCGTCAACAAGTGGGGCGTAATGACAATCAACGAGAGCTTTGAGCTGCTTGTCGAGATCGGAAATCTCTTTGTCGTTGGGTATTATCTATCCCTTTAAAAGCTCTGTTATGAGGTCATTTATATTGACTCGATGCTTCAGACCTGCCGCCGTCAAAGATCGTATGAGAGATGGGGTGCTTTCGCGCGTAAGACCGCATTTTTTGAGGCCATACCTACTGAGGAGGGACGATTTTACTGCCGCGGGAATCGAGAAAATGGTAAGTTACAATATCTCTAATTATCTGTTCATGGCTAACATGGCCCAGCTCGTGAGCGAGTAGTTATACGCATACGATTTGGCGTCAACGGTATTAAATATATACAAAACTTGGTTGTAATAAACTTTGATAATGATAATCTCTACTTTACACACCGGTCGGAAAGCTGTTCAGTTTAATAGGCCCTTGTAAAGTTCACGCATCATTTTGTCGAGCGATTTCATTGATGCGAACATTCAGAGATACCGTACCCTGTCAGAGTGAAAAGAAAGAACATACGACGGCGTGAAAAGGCTCTAAAAGCAACAAATCCCTCCACAAAAACTCCAACCCAAAAGTTGTAGACAAGAAAACGTGGAAAGGAGTACCAAATTGCAGAGCCTCACCCGCAACCACCCAGCCAACTATTCGCACACCCTTCGATGGGCTAATCCCAAACCAGTTGTTCTTGTTGCCCTTTTGTCTTCCCCAGATCCTGGATATGCTGATTTTGCGTCTTTCGCTTTTGCTTATCCAACTCCGACCCTAACTTTCCCGTCACTGCATTCTTTTTCAAGCGTTCCTATCGGGCGTCGAGTTAGCGCCAGAGCCCCAGAAACGTCGTTGAAAAACAAACCTCAGCAGCCAACGCCGCAGCTGTCCGTGGGTCCAACTGCTCTCCAGCGACAGCTCCAGCTTCTGCGTTTCCTCCGCCCGGACCGCCTCCCGAACCACCTCCCGAGCCACCTCCCGAATCTCCTCCTAAAGTTCGCCCAGGTCCACCAGTTATTTTAGGTTTCTTGCTCCTAAGCGGTACTCCGCCAGCCGCCGTCGCCGGCGACGAGCTGGAACCAAGGACTCTACCGCTTGGGAACGAAGGGCCGGACTCTTTACCGCAAAGGTTTCCCATGATAGTAGACTGTTGAAAAGAGTTGTGGGCGGAATATTTAAACAGGTGGAGGTTATTGGATTGAAGTTGTGAGAGGTATGATAGATGTATGATAGGGCAGCAGCTCCCCCGACAGTTTACCGTGGACGAGACAGGGGGCTTGGGCGTGCGCAGACTCGCACCCGTGTGATTCTCGGCAGAGGAGCTTGAAGCGTTGGGCCTGCAAAAAAAATAGTAGGGTATTTTAGGGAGGATTAGTGGGCAGTGCTTGCTTCCCCCTAGAAGGAGAAATTATAAGGGATAAATAGGTCTATAGGAGTTTCATCCGAGTAGCCTTGTATTACTGGACATTCTTTGCGAAATTGAAAAATCGCTGCTGTGAGTGATGCGATGGGTTGAATCACATTGTGATATTGTCACATTGGCGAGTGATGATGCATGCCGGTTAGCGTGGCATGCTGACGGTAGACAATGCCATGCTACTAAAAACAGGCCTACCTTTGAGCCTCAACACCTGATTCGGGTTCTCGGAGCTGCAACAACGGCTTTGCTTGACAATCCACAATAGCTTCACCATGGCGTTAGGTTCGGTCAGTGCCACCGCCCGCCCAGCGACACTTCCCTTTTCCCCCACTCACAGAGACTAACGGTTCATAGTGGAAATCGTTCAACTTCTTCATAGTAACACCCGTCAAGGCTACCGATGGGGCCGACAATGCACCTCCCCTGTTTGAGGTATTTGACCCTCCACATCACCATCACTTTCGCCACTGGGTCCTAACGATGGATTGCTGGAACAGGGCGCGGATATCACGACTTTAACGTCTGGGTCTGATACTCTCTTCATTGGAACTTCGCTTGGGTTCGTACATGTGGTCAATTCGGCATTCAAGATTATCAGGTCCTTTCCGACGTATGAGAATGATTCCGAGCATGTGGGGAGCATTCGGCACATCAAGCAGGTGGAGGGAACGAAATTACTTGTCACGGTCAGCGAGGATTTAAGCACCGATCCTGTGCTGAAGGTGTGGGCTTTGGATAAGACGGAGAGGAAGACGGGATTACCGCGGTGTCAGAGCACAGTGACGATCCAGAATGGTCGACGGCAGTTTCCGGTCAGTTGTGGTGTTTACGGAGGTACTCGAGAGGGGGATCGCTGATTGGGGCTACAGATATCCGCGTTCGCTACCACGCCTTCGCTATCGCTCGTTGCCGTTGGGTTCGCTAACGGGTCTATTGTACTGATCCGTGGTGACCTAATCCACGATCGTGGCTCCAAGCAGAGGATCATCTTCGAGTCTGAAGAGCCCATCACAAACCTGTGCTTCTCGCCCCCACCAACGACTCCGAATGCTCATGCTCACCAGGGAGGATTCGGCCCCTACCGCCACACACCTGCCCCCGATGGTGGGGATACTTTGTACGTTTCAACTATCGGCCGCATATTGACATTGATTACGGCCGGTAAGGGAACTGGCCAACCGAGGGTGCTAGAATCACAGGGGTGTGGACCTGGATGCATGAAGCCTGCCATCGATTTCTCGTCCGAAGAAAAGGGCCTTGCTGGGGAGGGAAGTGACATCGTGGTGGCAAGGGATGATGCAATATACTTTTATGGGCCGAACGGGAGAGGGGCATGTTATGCATATGAGGGGCCGAAGGAGATGGTGCACATCTTCAAGAACTATGTCGCCTTGGTCTCGCCACCAGCTTCGCAACCTTCCACTGCACCCAAGTCCGGCGGGATGACGCGGACGCTAAAAAGGCTTGTAGGGAGGGGTGCGTCGGCGGCAGTTAGCGAGGATCCCTTCGATGTAACAAAGTTCACACTTCTGGACACGGAACTGAAGTTTGTGGCGCACTCGGAGAGATTGATTTCTGGCGTCAAGCAAGTGTTTAGCACATGGGGTGATTTGTTTGTTTTGACATTCGACGGGAAGGTTCATCGATATCACGAGGTCAGTTTACAGGAGAAGCTGGGAATCCTGTACGCTAGAAATCTTTACATCCCTGCCATCAACTTGGCTCAGAAAGCTGGAGTTGGGGAGGCGAAGTTACGGACGATATACAGGCGATATGCCGATTACCTGTATGGCAAAGGAGATTGGGATGGGTCTATGCAGTGGTATATCAAAGCCATTGGTAAATCGGATGGGGAGGGTGTCAGTACTGTCATACGGAAATTCTTGGATACCCAGCGGATCCACAACCTTATTGAATATCTGGAGGAGTTACATATGCATAATATTGCAACGTCGGATCATACGACGTTGCTGTTGAATTGCTACGCTAAGCTCAAGGATATTGAGAAGTTGGAAAAGTTTATCAGGGTGTCTTCCGGTGAGGGCTTGAGATTTGACGTTGATACTGCTATTGCTATGTGCAGACAGGCTGGCTACCATGAGCAGGCTGTATACCTGGCGGAGAGGCAGGGTGAACATGAGGTTGTCGTTGGAATCCTCGTGGAGAATCTGGGGAAGGTGGATGAGGCGCTAGGATACACGAAAAGGCTAGAGCCTGAGATTGCATGTTCTTGTCTTTACCTTCAATTATGCTGCTGCTAATTATCTTCTAGGCATACTCCAGTTTGATGAGGTATGCAAGGACCTTTTTGCGGCAGGTCCCACAACAAACTACCGACTTCTTCATTGAATATTATACTGGGAGGTATATTGCGAGAAAGAAGGAGGAGCCGGGCGCTCAAACGCAGCAGCAGGAAGGGAGAATTCAGAGCTACCTTAACGCCTCGCTGTTGCAACAGTTGCCTTATATGGGGGGCGGAGGGACGGCTGGAGGTACATCGCCAAATACGAATGCGTCAACGAATGCCACCGCTAGCGCTTCGCCGAGGAAGATCTCGGACTCGGCTGCTGGGGACGGAGGTGCCGTCCCGCTAGACCTTCCAGCGCCTTATAAGCCTCCACGACCTAGAACTGCGTTTTCGTCGTTTGTTGATCACCCGAAGGAGTTCGTGGAGTTTTTAGAGAACGTGCTGGAGACGGCTCGTGAGGGTGTGCTTGGTGAAGGGGATCGAGTGGATATATATACGACGTTGTTTGAGATGTACCTTCAACGGGCTAATGAAGCTAAGACTACGGAGGAGAAGCAGCAATGGGAAGCCAAGGCGAAAGGTATTATTGAGGATAAAGAGGTAAAGTTTATCCGCACCTTGTATTTCGAGCACTACTAACGGAGAGAGGAAAAGACTTTGATAGATACATCTAACGTCCTTTTGCTCTCCCACCTCTCCAATTTCCGGGATGGGACTGTATTGGTTCGCGAGAAGCAGGGTCTGCGCTTTGATATATTCAGATCCTGCTGTTCAGCTGGAGACACTGCTGGTGCTGTCCGTGCATTGAAAAAGTATGGGGCGGAAGAGCCACAGCTGTATGTTGCAGCATTATCGTACTTCACGAGTAGTCCCAAAGTTCTTGCGGATGTCGGAGAGGCAGAACTGCAGCGGGTGCTCAAGGTTATCGATGAGCAGGGTTTGATGAAGCCTCTGCAAGTGGTACAAACACTAAGCACTAATGCCGTCGCCACGGTTGGCATGGTGAAACGCTACCTCGGGGACACCATCGAGAAAGAAAGACGCGAGATCGAAAATGTATGTCTTTTCTTTCACCAGCACAAACCCTATTTCAACCCCAGCAGACTAACAATTGTAGAATCGCCGTATGATTGAAAACTACAAAACCGAGACAGAGAAGAAAAAGGCCGAAATCGAAGACCTTGGCTCAAAGCCTAGTGTCTTCCAATCACAACGCTGTCTCGCCTGCAGTCTCCAATTGGAACTCCCGACAGTACACTTCCTTTGTAAGCACTCCTTCCACCAACGGTGTCTCAACAATGTCGACGACAACCCGGAATGCCCGACTTGCTCGGCCTCGAATCAGACTATCCGCACGCTCAGAAAGGCCCAGGATGAGTATGCGGATCGTCACGAATACTTCAATTCACAGCTGCAGGAGTCGAGGGATAAATTTGGCACTATCAGTGAGTTTTTCGGGAAGGGAGTTATGGCGGCACCACCGGTGTTTAATTGACGCTTACTGGACTGGGCCACTCTTACTTTATGGCTAATGTGATGACACTCTTTTTCTCTCCTTGCTTTGATTTTTCCTTTTTTTCTTTTTTTACTTCTCACGTCATAGGTAGAAATTTAAGTGGAGTCTCTGGAGGCATTGGGTATGAGTTGTGAGGCTTGGGATGTTCGTATGTTGGTATGCGTACAGTACGAGCGCAGGCTCCGAGACCTCGGACCTTGTTGTTTGCTCCCATAGGCGTTGTCTGACGACGGTATATCGTGAATTCTTTTGCAGTGACTTACTCTCAATTTGGGGAGGGGGGGCGGATGGTGTGGGGCAGGGGACAAGAACCAGATTGATTACTTATCCCCTACAGTGTTGATGGTGCTGGATTTACCTGTATTGCGTTGTGATCTAAGCTACCGTAGTGCATTATACCGGTGTGGAAGAGTCTCTGTTGACTTCCCGTAATTTGGATGGTGTGATTGACCGAGCTGACACCTGTGCAATTGTGTTGACCGTATGATGTAATATTAAACCGGATAAGAGAGTAGAATTAGGCTGATAAAGTTGACAGTGAAACACAGTGAGAAAGCAAGAGGAAAAGAGTGGAGAAACAAAGCTCCAAAACAACAAGAAAGAAGGTGGTGTAGAAGGTGGTACAGGATAGGTCTCTCTTGCTCCATTCCTCCTCTCTCCCTGAGGAAGGCAAGGCCATGCCTCCAGGTGAAAAATTTCCACTGGCTAAGCCTCATCCCAAACAGAAAATTCCATGGGTAAAAAAACCTGTAAAACATGACCAAAAACCCCCTAAAACCTTCACACCACACCGGTATGATAATATTATGGGGATAAAAGAGATCGTCTGATATCCTTTTTACACCAAAAATAGACATTTCTAAATAGACAATTCTCAATGCTACTTATATGAAAGCACTTCAAATTATTTTATCAGCTAGAAAATGACCATCTATTCTAACATCTATAAGTAGAAGTGCAAGGAATCAAAACTGTCTTTATTGTTTATAATTGTATCAACTAGTGTAAAAGTAACCTAAATTTTTGTGTGAGACTCTATATAAAAAGGTATATGGCAACTGGTACCAAAAACTTAAACAATCTTTTCTTCATTACTTTATAATATTTAAAGGGGTCTGTGATATTTTTCATGTTATTTATAGGTTCACTAATGCATGAACAAACTTGTATAGGTTCTTATAGATATTGTGTAGTAAGAGAGAAAGTAGTGAAAATGTGTACTTTTGGTATAGGAAAGGGCATTGGATGATTCCTTTTATCCTAGTACTTTATTATATTATACTGTATGAAATAATTTGTTAAACATAATATTATAGTATAATATTATAATATACCTATTTTTGATTACCTTAACTGTGTTATACTGCCAGTGGTAACTATGTCAGAAACTTCACTATATAGATTGAATGGTGTGATAGTTGAGTCTAGATATAGTACCTTACCATAGTTATAAATATCAGCACCTGGGCCTCCTTCAAGTTATGCTTAAATGCACCAAACAGATATACCTAGGTTTCCAACACTACTGCTGAAGTGACATATTACCTAATATGACTTTACTTTACATTTTATATTACCTTTCTCAGAATATTATAGAATAAGATTTTATTTTATCAGTTATATTACTTTCCCTTTACATTGTTTTATTTTACTTTATTTTATTTTCAGGTAATACGGGCTGACCAAACATGGTCATGTGATCTGGTTTTTGTTACGTTTGTAGGGGTACCGGATGTTCTTAGTATGATCAGGTTTCTATGACAACACCTTAGGTGCTGTTGTATCGAGCTATGAGGTTTCTATGGCAACGCCCAAGGACCATTGAGCTGACGAAGACCGTTGAGCTGTCGGGCACTCTCCTAAGAGTGCCCACATTTGCGAGCCAGCAAGCAGTCGTGGATTGTGGCACAGCCACAACCTTGGCACGAGTATCCCGCCATCACCAAAAAAAGAAACCTATCAATCCCCTGAAAACCGGCGACCGACCACTCCATCGCTCGAGACTCTGCATTTCCTTCGACTTGTATCGCGTCCGGGTTTTTATTCTTTAATATATAATTCGTCGGGTGTGGAACACGCCGTAGTGCCTCCTATCCACGGCTCTCGTCCTCTTGACCGTATCGCCCTCTCAGCAACTTCCCGATACCCTGCCTCCTGTTGACTTGTACTGTACCCCCCCGGCCTTGGCTTTTCGCGCGATTTCTTACCTCCATCTCCGTACCGTGCATTCTTTCGCTGAGCCTCATCCTTACCACCTCCCATCGCACACACGCCTCGGTGCCTACATCGCCACCGCTATCCATCACATTCTACCTTTCCCAGCATGGGCGTTATCAAGAAGAAGGCCGCTAACCCGGGCCGTGTCGAGCCTGGCGTGCGTTACCATTGTGACGTTTGTAACGGCGACATCACCTTCACTGTCAGTAACTCTAAACCTAATGTGGTGCCAGCGTTGTCGCAACCCTCTCTCTGTAATGTGACCGTCTCTTCGTGTACTTACATCGGTATCATGTCTAGGTTCGGATACGCTGCGCTAACTCTCTCTGCACTGATTACGATCTCTGTGTACCATGTTTTACGTCTTGTGCCTCCACTAATAACCACAACCCGGCAACCCACCAATATCAGGTCATCGAGCAACACTCCTACCCCATCTTCACGGCAGACTGGGGAGCGGACGAGGAACTCCTGCTGCTCGAGGGTGCAGAAACTTACGGGCTTGGGTCATGGGCGGACATCGCGGATCATATCGGAGGTGGGCGGGATAAAGAAGAGGTCAAGAAGCATTACCTAGAGACTTATATCGACTCGCCCAGGTTCCCATTACCCGAGCATGCCGACCCAGCCGACATGACATATGCTAGCGTTAGCAGGGAAGAATTCCAGGCACGAAAAAAGCGCCGCATTGATTTGAGAAAGAAGGAAGCTGCCGATAGTGTGCCCACCGTTCCTAAGAAGAAGCCGACCACATCGCAGCCTGCCTGTCATGAGATTCAAGGATATATGCCCGGCCGAATGGAATTCGAGGCCGAATGGGATAATGAAGCGGAGATGGCCGTCAAAGACCTGTTCTTTGAACCTGGCGAGGGGCTTAATCCAATTACCGGCGCTGTTGAACCGGAGGTTGACCTTAAGTTGACAGTGATGGATATCTACAACAACAAGCTTACCCAACGCGCTCAACGGAAAAGAGTTATGTATGAGCACAATCTGCTGGACTATAGAAAGAACTCTGCCAACGAGAAGAAGAAGCTGAAGGAGGAACGTGAGCTTCTGAACAAGGCCAAACCCTTTGCTCGGATGATGAACAAGGGGGATTTTGACGATTTCACCGAGGGGCTCGTGAACGAGCAGTTGCTCCGACAAGCGATTTCTCAGCTTCAGGAGTGGAGAAGAATGGGGATTGAGTCGTTGGAAGCGGGGCCGAAATATGAAATGGAGAAAGCGCAGAGAGTGAATACCTCATTCGTTGGTGCTTCCCACAAGAAGGTGGCTAATGTGTTGTTTTGCAGAGCGAGGTGCTTCGGAACAAACTTGCTCCACTAGATCGCCTGGCTCATAGATATGCCTCGAAGGCTACCCCCCCCGTGGAAACCCCGCCGGTTAACCCATTGGTAGCACCGAAGGCTCATTTGACATCAGCACCGCAGGAACTGGCTGCGCTGTCGCCAACACCTGCGAACAATGTTCCAACTTCGCCCTCTCCTGTGGTGGTGAATGGATTGGTGAAGAAGAATATTGCGAACGGCTTAAATGCTACGAGCAATGTTAATGGCACTGGCAACGGTACAACAATCGCACCCTCGTACCCGCCGTTGCACTTGTCGAATGAGAACGCTGCAGACCTTCACCTCCTTACATCCGCAGAGCAGCAGCTCTGTGAGACTTTGAGGATAAAACCGAAGCCATATCTCTGCATGAAGGAGATATTGATGAAGGAGGCCATGAAACATGGTGGTGTACTCAAGAAGAAGGCTGCTAGAGATCTTTGCCGCGTAAGCGCCTACACATACGTTGGTGGTGACAAACGAACTGACCCCATGGCAGATTGATGTTAATAAAGTATCCAAGATTCATGACTTTTTCGTCTCCTCCGGGTGGATAGGCAAGGCCTAGTTGCCATCACAACAAAAGAAACCTTGATGGCCCGAGTAAGGCGATTTGATTGCTTTAAATTTCATAACTTGATTGCGCTTTGCACAGTAGCCTAAGATTTTCCTTCTAACAGCCCGGTAGGTTGCCGCACAGAGCGTAGGGGCAAGTTTGCAACATGGGGGCCTGGGTGCTATCGCGATACTTTCATCCTTTTTTCTATACCCCCTTCGATGGGTCTGGACGGTTGGACGGATGGGCTACCTTTTTCTTTTCGTCTTGTTAAAAGTTTTCTCGACTTCTACATAAACCTCTTTAAACAGTGTATACAGTTTTTCACTTGCCCCCCTCTTTTCCCTTTCCCTCTCTTCTCTTTCTGGGTGGACATTGTTTATGGTCATTCCTTTCTCTTCTATATTTTGTTAGTGCTGCTTGATTAACTTACTGAAAGTGGGCCTTGTCCAGCGGGTATGGGTGATGGGTGAAGGGGAGTTGGCCTTTTGTCTTTTACATAGTTGGAGTTTAGTCGTGTTCGAGCCCTTTGGTTTTTGTTTTCACTTTTTTTATGGGATCAAGCAATGGCTGATGGATTGTTTCGACCTGGACTGTACTGTACTATTACATCTCATACTAGGGGGTGCGGTTCCGATATTTTCAAGTGTCATAGGCAAATGCCCAAGTAGAACAAAGTGATACTAGGAGGTGAACAAGATTGGGCTGCAAAGCACATCTTACACAGACTGCTATGATACCATCCCGCACAAAGCTCGCCGGGTCTCCCCGGGTCTCCCCAAGGTTGTGGTCTCGGAACATCCCGTCTTGGCGCAAAGCTTCCTCCATGATACTACTTGTACTCGTACCGGTACCGTAACCCATTTTCAGCCTCAAACCTGAAAGTCAGTATCCTCCAAGTTCGCCAAGCTACCTTAGAGTAGAGTAAGTTAAGCTCGCACCGACAGTATTTTCTCCCTCGACCTGGACCACAACTCCCCTCCCGATTCTCACGAGCCGCAAACACACGCACAAACCATGTGGAGGCCGGGCCAATGGTCCACGCCAACTGGCAATACCCCCACGAACTCCCCCCCTCCTGGCGCCCTCCCGTACCACCACCAACAAAGCCCCCTCTTCAACAATAGGCCCTACAGTCCCAGTCCTCTACCCGGGGGTATCGGAACCAGCGGCCGGAGAGCGCAGCTCACGCCTCGCGCATCGTCACTGAGTCTCGCCTCCAACACCGCATCCGCGACGGGTTCACCCGCCTCGCTGCGCGGTCAGCATAATGTTAGTAGTGGTAGCGGTGGAGCAGGAAAGAGGGCTGTCTCTGGAGGGCCCCGGCCGGCCGGGGTGCGGCATCCCCTGGATGTCCTGGAGGAGATTCTGGATGCGCAGGTTAAGCCTTTGGTTGAAGAGGAGGAGGATGTGATTGGGAATGGGAGCTCATGGGAGCCGGAGGTAGAGGATGCGGAAGGGATTGAATTTGGAGAGGGGGGGTTGGAAGAGTTCTTGAAGTGTGAGGAGGGGAGAGAGGTTCAGGCGAGGGAGATTAAGAGTAGGGCTAGGGCTTATAGTGCTCATTCTATTGATGAATGTTGGTTTTCACCCCTAGATTCGATTGGATTCGATTGGAGAGAAGATGTAAAGGCTAAGAGTGAATGAACAGATGAGAGAGAGAAGGGCAAGTTTCAGGATTTGCATCGGTCGATTAAATCTTGCGATGAGGTGCTTAAGTCTGTCGAGTCGTATTTGTATTCTTTTCAGACGGATTTGGGGGTTGTTAGTGCGGAGATTGAGACATTGCAGGATCGATCGACGATGCTGAATAAGAGGCTTGAGAATCGGAGGGTGGGTTCCGTTATCTTTTCTAAGAGGGAAGAAGACCTGAGCTAATTGGGGGGACTATAGGGCGTTGAGAAGCTTCTTGGGCCCGTCGTTGAAGCTGTTGCGCTGTCACCAAATGTTGTTAAGAGGATTATCGACGGGGATGTCAATGATAGTTGGGTGAGGAGTTTACAGGAGGTGGATACTAAAATGAAAGCTATTGCTGCATTGGATTCTACGAAGGTTAAAGCTACTAAGGATGTTAAGCCTGAGCTGGATCGTCTTGAACACAAGGTACGTCACAGTCGATTTTTCAGGGCCGGGTGCTGATTTGTGAGCTAGGCTATAGAGAGGGTTAGGGATTTCTTTGTTGCGAGGATTAAGGCTATTAGAGTTCCTGGTGCCAATGCTCAGGTTATACAGCAGTCTGGATTCCTGAGGTACAAAGCGTTATTCCAGTTCATGGCCAATCACCATGTTCAATTGGCCGATGAGATTGGTCAGGCTTATATCAATACAATGAGATGGTATTACCTGAGCCATTTCACACGGTATCATAGGTCTCTCGAGAAATTAAGGCTTCATGTGATGGACAAGCACGATGTTGTAGGCCAAGAGGAGCCCGCAAGAAGGAGTATGCCTCTCACCCACGCCAGATCGAATACCCAAACTAACATTCTAGACAACCTCATCCCATCTCTTAAATCCTCCGCACACCCTTCCTACGACGCATTCAATATCGGCCGACGGATAGACACCCTAAAAAACCGCACGGCGCCGATACTCACAGCAAGCCAGGCTGAAGAAGACCGCACACCCCACTACCCCGAAATACCATTCCGCCATTTCAACACCGCCCTCATAGAAAACGTCTCGTCGGAATACTCTTTCATTACCGAATTCTTTTCGCACAAAACCTACGACCAAGCCTCGACAGTGTTCCACCAAATCTTCGACCCAACCTTCGCCCTCGGCCGGACCTTCACGAAGTCCCTCATTGACTCCACCCTCGACTGCCTTGGCGTTTTGCTCTGCGTGAGACTGAACCAATACTCCGCCTTCGAGATGCAAAAACGCCGAATCCCCGCTGCAGACGCGTACATCAACGCAACGAACATGCTCCTCTGGCCACGGTTCCAAATAATCATGGATGCCCACTGCGAGTCTCTCCGCCGTTCCACCACTTCAACATCCGGCCGTGGTGGTGTCGGTGTGGGTGGGGGACCATCAACCAAACAACAAAGCACAGCCCCGCATTTCCTCACCCAGCGATTTTCCGGTTTCATGAATGGGATACTTACACTCAGCGCTGAAGCGGGGGATGACGAACCGGTCGCGAATAGTCTCGGTAGGCTGAGGAGTGATTTTGAAGCATTCCTGACCAAGTTGAGTGCTGCGGTTACCGATGCTAAGAAGAGGGAGAGGTTTTTGTTTAATAATTATTCTTTGGTGTTGGCTGTTATTGGGGTTTGTTACTTGTTCCCTCCTGCTTGGTTGGCTGACTGACTGACGGGTGGGTCTTCTGGATAGGATACTGAAGGGAAAATGGCTTCAGAGCAGAAGGCGCATTTCGAGATGTTGAAGAAGGCGTTTGGGAGTGGGGGTGGGAGTTGAAAAGTTAAACTTGTGAGCGATGGATTGTGCCGCGAATGGATTATTTACTATGGAACGAATGTTTAAGAGGCTTGTTCGTCAGCTAGCTATCATAGCTGGCTGGTTGGGAAGCTGGAGCGTTGGGCATTGGTTTATGTGCCTTTGTAAAATCCCATCCTTTTTTGTTTTGCGCTTTTTTCATTGGGAAATAATATTATAGAATCACGGTTTTTAGTTTGATTTTTTTCTCTGGTATCATAATTGTCGAGCGTTGGCTATATTCATCGACCATCACTCAGGAAATTTTATGCTCATCGACTATCACTCGGATGATTGCTGGCTGACTATGCGCATGTTTTAAGCCTTGCTAGAAGACCCCCGGATACCTGCCAAACCCGTAGCTAACCCTGAGCGTGATAAGATAGGTCTGCGTGCTTAATTTGTGATCTACCACCAGGTTTCCTCTCGGATCGGGAACCCCGGTGCGCCAAAATACGCCTTGAGTCTTGATGAAGTTCGAGCGGGGTTAATCCGTAAGAACGGGTGGATCATCTGTGGGGGCTTGTCATATAGCAGTGGTGAAGGGTCGAATCATCACATCCCGTCGTGCGGGTGCATCCTTCTTGACGCGTCGCCCTACCTGTGGGTCATTTCCCTCCCTTCCTGGGGGGGGTGGGGATTGTGAGCTCTACGATACTTGGGCTGCTGGCTGGTATCGCAGATATATGTTAAACTGGCGGTACCGTGCGTTTTCTGGGGTGTGTTAGGATATGATGGTGTTTGTGGGGGGTATCCTAACGGATGACTGCTTTTTTTGTTTTTGCTTCGGAGTGGGGTTTCAATCGTTGGAACTTGAATTATGTTCGTGTCTGGGTAGGATATACCATACTGCGGATTTGTTTTTAGTTAACCGTTTAGTGTTGTTGAACTCGGAGTTCGGGGGGTTTTTTTTGGGTATTGTATGATATGATACCGTGAATGGCAATGATTATCATGACAGAATACTTCAACGGACAGTTTGTTTCTATGATAATATTATATGGTGTTGTGACTGTAACTGTAACCTATGCCCTCTTGCCCCGTCGTGGGTTAGCCCCCAATACACGCAATAGCGAAACTATATAAAGTGTTTGGATTGCTTCCAACGCATATTTCATCTGTCCTACTGTAACCTCAAACTCAAACTTCAACAACAACTGCTCAATTCAAAGGTAATCCTGCCTCTATCTATGATAGCAAACAAATCTCTAATCTTCAAAACCAGTCAAAATGTTCGCTCTCAAGAACCTCATCTACCAACTTCTGATCCTCGCGGTCTTCACCGCACTCACCAACTGCTCTCCTATCAAGCAGTTTTCCGACAAAGCCCTCCTCCACTCCTCCGAACTCGCAACCGAGGATACTACCACCACCACCACCTCCCCATCCTCGGGGCCCGGGAACATCAACATCCTCGACGAAGCTCAATTCAAAGCCTCGGGTCTACCCCTCCTCCTCCAATCAGGTCCCTCTCCCGATGATCCCAATGGTAGGGTCGTCTGCGAGACCTCCGGTGGAAGCCCAAACATAATAAACTCCATTAACCTCACACTTCATTTCAGGCGCTGGGATGATTGGTTCTGCTGTAATTGGAACACCAATGGTGGGGGCTGCTCGCATATCCTGACGATCGGAGATGCCAGCACGGCCCTGTGCGGCAATCAAGGATGCATCAAGTGTGGCCAAATGCAGTCGAATCTTTGGGAGATTCTGAGGTTGTGTAGGAGGGAGGATAAGGTCGGTGGTGTCTCGTATCTTGCCCAGGGGATTCATGTAGTTCTTTATTGATAGGTTGGTTAATTAAATCATTGATTGACTTGATTGTTTGTTGGAATATACGAGTGCCTTTTTTCCCTTCCGGCTTCTTCGGCTGAGTTGATGTCGAACACCCATAAACCTGAAGAGTAATGATTGCCCGGCTAATAAATGTCGCATCCGGGACAACACAATTTATAATCACATACAATACAAGAAAGAAACTCTTTACCAAAATTTCTCCTCATACTTTTTGTATATGACCTTACAAAGTACCACAAACACTAAGCTTAGAACCTAACCATCAAAACATTTGTCCCCGGAGTGAAGAATTACTCTTGGAAGCTTATAGTAAAATACTTAACACCAGTTTTCACAACGGTCTGGGGTCCCTGACCCCGTGGGGAGACTGCCTAGAAGACTGGACTGGACGGGACCACTAATTTATAGTCCGTCCAGTCCGGAAAATATTGGGAACCACAGGCTCTGGCAAAGACCACGGGCCCGACAGGCTGGGACATAATTTTGACGTCCTGGTACAAGGACTGCAGGTGACGGCAAAGGACTACAGGCTTTCACTAGAGGATGTGGGGACCCATTGAGATCTGTGGGGATCTGTGGGTAACAACCTATCCATGGGGCCCCGCAGAGCCCAACAATCTAAGACATTTTATCAACTAGTTGTAGTGTCCCATGGCCTTCCTCGCCCTCTTGCCAAAAGCCCCGGGCAAAATTCTCTCCATGGCTGGACGGACTATGAGTTTTAGTCCGTCCTCGCCCTACCCTCAGGACGGAGGGACTGCCCCGTTGCGAACACTGCACGTTAACACTATTAGTAGGAATACTTGTAACAACCCAGCACCAATCGCAGATAGGAGTAGTTGGATGTGCATCAGCACAACTATGGAATACCTGATGGTCTGGAATTCCTCTATAATCGGTAAAGCACTGGGGGCACTTGGAGTTAGAGGGTACATAGGTACCTGAATGGTAGTACTGTACTAGTGGATGGAATACTGATATCATACCTAGGATAGTATGATGAGAATAGACAAGGTACAATTCTTAGATTTAGCTAGGGTTGGCTAGATAATGCCTTGGCTTTTATTTGTCTGGATCACACTAACTGGGACAACCACAGTTGCAGGGTAGAACTTGTGTCTTGCGGTCTTAGCATTTTCTGGGCACGTGGACAGCCAGACGCGCCCTAAACTATTACTGGTACGCTACCATGCCAGTAAATTATTACTCTGCATGGGTTTCCGACTTCAACCCAGTAGCGCAAGTATGTAATTGACATTTTGATACTAGGTCAAGTCAGACTGCCAGCATCACGACATCCTGATACAAATTATTGAGACTATAAACCCATATCGCCTTCCTCGTTCTTTTTTTTCTTTTTCTTTTCAAAGCCTAGACTGAAGGATCGATTCACGTTCTGCCATAATTCACTCAAAATTCTTCTTTAAACGCTTCATCACCGTCATCACGCTGGGCTACAGAGAAAAGGGTAGTGTGATTGTGTTGATCTACGAGATTGCAGATTGGGCAAGAGACGGACCCCACATTTTTAACACGCGGAAAGAAAAGGAGGTTCCAGTAAGGGAATTATTACTAGGGATTGGTTTTACAGAGTCTTCCATCGGGGCTCTGAGTCCAGGCATCACTTCCCACTGCCGTAAGGGCATAGAAGATACCAGCAGGATCGTACCTGTTCTTGACACAGAGGAGTCTGGCATAGTTTTTTCCGTAGAACTCGCGTTTGAAGTTGGGCTCGTTGGCATCGGCTTCGTTCATATAGGCGCCGGATTCGGGAGCCAACTCGCGCAACAGTCCGCCCCACTTGGTGATAGTCTTTTGATCTTCGAGCATCTGAGACCATTCTACGGTGTCGTTAAAAGGGCTAGAAAAATCCACGTTAGTTTCCAGATGTTTCTTTTTTTGGAAAAAAGATCAGAATCAAAATCAAAATCGAGAAAATGAAATACTAACATCGCGACAATAAGGAAAATTGCGCTATCACGCCAAGCGGGGAGAACGGCATTATCTGGATTCCCGGCAACCTCCAAGGTGGGGTGAGCCACGATCTCGAGCATGTCGGCTCCGTCTTCAACGATATTCTTGATAACTTGATTGAATTGGGCCCGCTTGTTGAGGATAGTGCCTTTCGGGATTATGCGACCGCCAGACTGTGAGGCTCCTATGGTTTCGGGGTTGTTCATCGAGTTATAGGCAGCAAGATGGCTGGGGTGCTCGGTGATGTTGAGAGAGTATTGCAAGCCAAGAGACTCAAGCCTCTCAACCCATGGTTGGAAAAAGGCAGCTGTATCTTCCTTGGTCCACTCGGGGCCGAAGAAATAGCCAAGAGGCAAGGATCCCTTAGAGTAGATATTGAAGCTGTAGCCACCGCGGTCAAAGTACCCGGGGGCCATTTGGTGGAGAAAGTCGAGAGCGTCGTAAAATTTATCCATAGAGGCATCATCAGTGCTAGTTCTGAAGGAATACTCTGCGACGGCCATGGGGGCATCTTTGTGCGCCTTGACAGTCATGGAGGTGACAACACCGTATGTACTTCCACCACCACCGCTGAGGGCCCAATACAAGTCCGTATTCTCGGTCTTGCTTGCATTGACATGTTTGCCCTCTCCAGTCACAACCTCAAACTCAAGGGTCTGATCAGCCCCGAGACCATACTTGCCCATCAATATTGAATGGCCACCACCCTGAGTGTATCCACCGGCAATACCGACCGAAGGGCACACGCCTCCGACAACAACGACACCGTTCTTGTCCGCAGCGGTAAACGCCTCGATACCCTGGACTCCGGCGCCAACCTTGAGCGCTGGCCCATGATAGGCCTCCGATTTGTATTCAGGGATGTATTCGATATCCTTAAGGTGGTGGGTCCAGAGAGACAGTGATCCAGGTCCGGAGGACTTACCAAGAAAGCTACATGAAACAACCAAATTAACCCGTATCCAATTAGTTAACTAGAAGAGAGGTCATGCTTACTCATGACCCGTATTGCGGATGACCAGGCGAACATTATTCTTCTTGGCAAATTCAATGCCCGCAATAATATCCGCCGGCTCAGTGACATTGATGGCATAGCGAACATAAGCACCAACCTGACATGGACTGTCAACGGGCATGAAAGGATCGCAGCTCCTGTTAGCGTAGAATGAGGCCATAATTGAACTCGAGGATTTGTCGCTGCAATGATCGATCAGTAACTTGGCTCTACCCATTGGGGGTTCTCGGGACAGAGATGGAGGGGGGTCCACATACTGGAGTTCAGGAGAGTGCCAATTTTCCTTGATATACTGGCATCTGGATGCATCGTAATCGGGTGCATGGCAAGGAGCGCCGAGGGGAACTGTAGCGATCAATTTTCCAGAGACTGTGGCGTTCAATTCGCCCCATTTCTGTGTTGACGGCCAGCAAGGGTCCCCTGGAAAACAGCGGCAATTAGAGTGAGAGGCGACGGCTCCCGTGGCTTGCGGGCATTTGTCCGAGGTTTGTGCAGCACCGGATAAAGCGAAAACGCCCAAAAGCGCAGGGAGAAAAGAAATCCGCATCATCAGAGCCCTTCTTTTAGAGGGAAAGTGAGATTGAGGAAAGTGAGATTGAGGAAAGTGAGATTGAGGAAAGTGAGATTGAGGAAAGTGAGATTGAGGAAAGTGAGATTGAGGAAAGTGAGATTGAGGAAAGTGAGATTGAGGAAAGTGAGATTGAGGAGAGATGGTTTCCACTACTGGGAGGGCCTTCTAAAGCGAAACTTTGAGGAGGCAGCCTCTCTACTCCGAAGGAGGGAGGGCATAATATAACCCACAGCAACCCCCAAACCTCTTCTAATACATGCCGCAATGGTGTCGACCCGGAGCCCCCCTCAGTCATGCAACGAACAAATGTTAGGTGTGCATGCAGTCAAATACGATCAGCGTTCGCAGGCGGCCAGGCCGGCCTGCAGATAGCCTGCAGATGCATAGTCCGGCCCGGCCAGTTCAATGTGAAACTGACCTGGGCTTTGTAGGCCAGGCTTTGGTGAAGCCTATGGGCTACATGGATGCCTGGGGGTACCGGTAGGCTTTTGACATATGCCACCTGACCAGTAAATATTGCGTCTGTTCACCACTGATATCTGAAGATGCCCGCAGATATCTAAAAGCCTACAGATATATACAGTACGGCCAGGGCCGGTCAGATAGGCCAGTAAAGCCGGACTATGGCCTACAGTCCGGCCCGGCGGGTCACCAAAGAAGCCCAGGCCGGCCACCCTGGACCTCAAGCCTGGCTGGACTGGCCGCCTGCGAACACTGAATACGATGCTTACTTCAGGCCGAGAGAATGCAGTACTAGAGTGCATTACCGTCCCATGTCAGCAACGCTGCCCCACACCGAAACGGTAGCTAACGTAGCAAGGAAAAGAATATTCAAAAAAATAAAAAAAGAGGTTCGGAGCATTTGATTTGTGATTAACGATGACCTGCTAACCTGGTGATCTAGATCAAGAAATTGTTTGAGTTCCACTAGAACTCAGATCCTATTTTCCTTACCCTTGCCGCACCCACCTTTGGTTCTTTCCTCGACATCCACCTTATCTAGATGTGTGTGCGTGAGCACGATGAGAGCGTGTTTGAGTAGGGGTCCTGGCGCGGAAGATGTGGCATTGGCCCGAAGAGGTGAAGGTCCGGTTTTAATGTCTTGATAGGTGGCGTTTTTAGGAGCGGAAGTTCCCTCCCGATTTTTGTGAAAGAAAAGGTCCCAAGCCTCCTAGTTGGTTGGTTGCTCGCAACAGTATAGTATTTTGCGCGATCATGTAAGGTCACTCGCTGGGGTTAGTGGGGTCAGAACTATGTGTTTATATAGCGTACGATATGGTGCGATACTATAGAGATTTGGGAAAGTTTGTAAGGCAAAGGGTCGAGAGGGAAGATGAAGGGACTGCGGGTTTGGGAAAATGGTTGAGAATCGGGTTTCAAGGACGGTCTGCTAGTACTCACGGATCACATCGCGAGCTCACCACCAGATTCCGGAAGTGAACACATGCCGCAAGAGCTTGAGTGATTGAACTCCGTTGTCAGAACGGTGGAGTTGCCTCTGTTCGTATGGTCTGGCACTTTTTTGATTTACTGCCACTAGCTGGGGCTGGGAGGACAGTTTTCGCAGTGGCGTGCGGTTTAGCAAATTTTTTTGAACCCGCGGACAGCCAGACGTACCCTAAACTATTATGCTACCATCCCAGTGCCGGCACTCTGTATGGGTGTGTGCGACTTCAACCCGGCAGCGCAAGTATGTTATTGGCATTCTAATACTAGGTCAAGTCCAGTGTTCCCAAGCGTCCGTCCTTGACTTCGGACGGGACGGACGCCGATTTCTGGAACTCTGCCCTGCACGGACGCCCGTCCTGTGGTCCGTCCTAACCTCTACCCGGGACGGCCGACTGGGCCCTGCGAATGACGGTTACAGATGACCGCCGGAAGATTCTATTTGTATTAAGACTCTCGGGCCCGGGGGTCAACCCCTCGGACGGTAGTCTTTGTCAAAGAGGGGCGTCGGGTCCTGCCGTCCTTACCCACCCTGCCCGGGACGGTTGGGAACACTGGTTAAGTCGGACTGCTAATATCACAACGTCCTGATACAAATTATTGAAACCATAAACCCATATCCCCTTCCTCTTTTTTTTTTGTAAGCGTAGACTGAAGGATCAATTCACGTTTTTCCATATTTCACTCAAAATTCTTTAAACACCTCATCACCGTCATTACGCTGGGCTACAGTGCAAAGAGTAGTGTGATTTTATTGGTCTACGAAGTTGCAGATTGGGCAAGAGATGGTCCCCACATTTTTAACACGCGGAAAGAAAAGGAGGCTCCAGTAAGGGAATTATTCTATGGATTGGTTTTACAGAGTCTTCCATCGGGGCTCTGAGTCCAAGCATCACTTCCCACTGCCGTAAGGGCATAGAAGATATCATCAGGATCGTACCTGTTCTTGATGCAGAGGAGTTCGGCATAGTTTTCTCCGTAGAACTCGCGTTGGAAGTTGGGCTCGTTGGCATCGGCTTCGTTCATATAGGCGCCGGATTCGGGAGCCAACTCGCGCAACAGCCCCCCCCACTTGGTGATAGTCTTCTGACCTTCGAGGGTCTGAGACCATTCTGCGGTGTCGTTCCATGGGCTAGAAAGTCCATGTTAGTTTCTAGATGTTTCTTTCTTTTTTAGAAAAAAATCAAAATGAAAAGAAAATGAAATACTAACGTCATGGTAATAAGGAAAATTGCACTATCACGCCAAGCAGGGAGAACGGAATTATCTGGATTCCCGGCAACCTCCAAGGTAGGGTGAGCCACGACCTCGAGCAAGGAGGCTCCGTCTTCAATGACAGTCTTGATAACTTGAATGTATTGAGCGCGCTTGTTGAGGATAATGTCTTTCGGGATTATACGACCGCCAGACTGTGAGGCTCCTACGTCTACCATATTGTTGATGGAGTTATAGCCAGTGAGATAGCTGGGGTACTCGGTGATGTTGAGAGAGTATTTCAAACCAAGAGACTCAAGTCTCTCAACCCATGGTTGGAAAAAGGCAGCTGTATCTTCCTCGGTCCACTCGGGGCCGAAGAAATAGCCAAGAGAGGGGGATCCCTTAGAGTAGATATTGAAGCTGTAGCCACCGCGGTCAAAGTACCCGGGGGCCATGTGGTGGAGAAAGTCGAAAGCGTCGTAGTAGTTATCCATAGAGGCACCGGCAGTGCTAGTTCCGAAGGAATAACGTGCGACGGTCATAGGAGCATCTTTGTGCGCCTTGACAGTCATGGAGGTGACAACACCATATGTACCTCCTCCACCACCGCTGAGGGCCCAATACAAGTCCGTATTCTCGGTCTTGCTTGCATTGACATGTTTGCCCTCTCCAGTCACAACCTCAAACTCAAGGGTCTGATCAGCCGCGAGACCATACTTGCCCGCCAATATTGAAACGCCACCACCCTGCGTGTATCCACCGGCAATACCGACAGAAGGGCACACGCCCCCGAGAACAACGACACCGTTCTTGTCCGCAGCGGTAAACGCCTCGATACCCTGGACTCCGGCGCCAACCTTGAGCGCTGGCCCATGATAGGCCTCCGATTTGTATTCAGGGATGTATTCGATATCCTTAAGGTGGTGGGTCCAAAGAGACAGTGATCCAGGCCCAGAGGATTTACCTATAAAGCTACATGAAACAACGCAATTAGCTCGTATCCAATTAACTAACTAGACAGAAAAGTCACGCTTACTCATGACCCGTATTGCGGATGACCAGGCGAACATTATTCTTCTTGGCAAATTCAATACCCGCAATAATATCCGCCGGCTCAGTGACATTGATGGCATAGCGAACATAAGCACCAATCTGACAAGGACTGTCAACGGGCATGAAAGGATCGCAGCTCCTATTAGCGTAGAATGGCGCCATAACTGAACTCGAGGATTCGTCGCTGCAATGATCGATTAGTAACTTGACTCTACCCATTGGGGGTTCTCGGGACAGAGATGGGGGGGGGTCCACATACTGGAGTTCAGGAGAGTGCCAATTTTCCTTGATATACTGGCATCTGGATGCATCGTAATCGGGTGCATGGCAAGGGGTGCCGAGGGGAACTGTAGCGATCAATTTTCCAGAGACTGTGGCGTTCAATTCGCCCCATTTCTGTGTTGACGGCCAGCAAGGGTCCCCTGGAAAACAGCGGCAATTAGAGTGAGAGGCGATAGCTCCCGTGGCATCCGGATATTGGTCCGAGGTTTGTGCAGCACCAGATGAAGCGAAAACGCCCAAAAGGGCAGAGAGAAAAAAAGTCTGCATCGTCAGAACCTTTCTTTTAGAGGGAAAGTGAGATTGAGGAAAGTGAGATTGAGGAGTGATGGGTTCCTCTACTGGGAGGGCCTTCTAAGGCGAAACCTTGAGGAGGTACCCTCTCTGCTCAGAGGGAGGGAGGGCCTAATATAACCCACAGCACTCCTCAAACCCCCAAACCCCTTCTAATGCATGCCGCAATGGTATCGACCCGGAGCCCCGCCTCGGTCATGCAAACGAACAACTATTAGGTGTGCGCACAGTCAAAGAGGATGCTTGCTTCAGGCTGAGAGAATTCAGTACCAGAGTGCATTACCGTCCCATGCCAGCAACGCTGCCGCACCCCCAAACGGCAGCCAACGCAGCAAGGAAAAGAATATTCGAGACGAGGAAAAAAGAGGTTAGGAGCATTTGATTTGTGATTAACGATGATCTGCTAACCTAGTGATTTAGATCAAGAAATTGTTTGAGTTCCACTAGAACTCAAATCCTATGTGTCTCGCCCTTGCCACACCTACTTTTGGTTCTTTCCTCGACATCCACCTTATCCAGATGTGTGTGCGTGAGCGCGATGAGAGCGTGTTTGAGTAAGATTCCTAGCACGGAAGATGTGGCATTAGCCCGAAGAGGCGAAGGTCTAGTTTTAATGTCCTGATAGGTGGTGTTTTCAGAAGCGGAGGTTCCCGACTTTTGTGAAAGAAGAAGGTCCCAAGCCTCCGAGTTGGTTGGTTGCTCGCAACACACACTATAGTTGTTTGCGCGATCATGTAATGTCACTCGCTGGGGTCAGTGGGGTCAGAACGGTGGGTTTACATAGCGTACGATATGGTGCGATACTATAATGTACGTTAGCTTACCATAAACTTTCCGGATACCGTTAGCCGGGTTAGAAATAGCTATTATAGCATGAAATACCGATATGTGCGGAGACTTGGGAAGGTTTGTAAAGCAAAGGGTCAAGGGGAAGATGAAGGGACTGCGGGTTTGGGAAAAGGGTTGAGAATCGGGTTTCAAGGACGGTCTGCTAGTACTCACGGATCACACCGCGAGCTCACCACCAGATTCCGGAAGTGAACACATGCCCCAAGAACTTGAGTGATTGAACCCCGTTGTCAGAACGTTGGAGTTGCCTCTATTGGTAAGGTCCGGCACTTTTTTGATTTCCTGCCACTAACTGGGGCTGGGAGGACTGTTTTCGCAGTGGCGTGCGGTTTAGCAGTTTTTTTTTGAACCCGCGGACAGCCAGACGTACCCTAAACTATTATGCTATCATACCATGCCAGTGCCGGCACTCGGTATGGGTGGGCAACTTCGACTTGGCAGTGCAAGTGTGTTATTGGCATTCTAATACTAGGACCTCAAGAATGGATATTGGGGGATCCATATGGCCAAGAAGGCCGAAGGCGATACACATTCTCGTGAAGACCTTATGACCTTTCACTGTGCGCTGGAGGCTTATAAGTTTAAGGTAATGCCTTTTGGATTGTACAATGCTCCTGCCACCTTCCAGAGTATGATAAATGATTTGTTTCGTGATATGTTGGGTGAAGGCATTGTCGCTTATATGGATAATATTATGATTTACTCAGAAACCATAGAGGAACATATCTTTCTAGGAAGGCATGTCATGGAGAGACTAAGCAAGTATTGACTATATGTAAATATAAAGAAGTAGTTCTTCCATAGGCATGAGATTGAGTTTCTAGGTTACAGGATATCTGAGAAAGGGATATCTATAACAATAGAGAAGGTGGATTCCATCCTGCAATAGAAGCTACCTGTAACGGACAAGGTCCGAGCAGGTAGTCCCAGGCACGCCACAATTGGAACAAGAGATATAAACAGGTTCGGCATCCCACCGTGGTCTATACATCAGGACAGGTTCCCACCTCCGAGGTCTAGACAGATGTCCGGTATCCCACCGGAGGTCTAAGCAAGAGACAGGTATCCCACCTCAGAGGTCTAAGCATCAGGACAGGTT
>LN891081.1:291684-306589 GCA_900010015.1 Tuber aestivum
AACTTGGGACAGGATGGGGATGAGGGACCTAGCCGCGGAGAGCTCATAGAGGAAGAGAGGGATGTGCGGTCAGCTATGGATGACCTAAAGGGGACCTTTCGTGCCCAGATGATCAAGGCCTACCGATGCGACCCCCTCTACCACAAAGTTCTTGACAGCGGGAGGACCGGAGACCTTAAACTCTACGAGATCTCGGATGGAATGATATATGCCCCTACCCGGTATGGCAACAAAGCCCTCTACGTTCCCGATGGACACCTGGTAAACGGAAAGACACTTCGGGAATACCTAATCAGTGAAATCCATGACAAAGGCCATGCAAGCGCTGACCGGAACCTCCACTACGCCTCTGAATACCTTTACTGGCCAGAAATGCGAGATGATTTCAAGCACTATGCAAAGACCTGCGAAGAATGCCAAAGGAATAAGGAACCTACAACCCTACCAGAAGGATATGCCAGAACACTGAAGCTACCTGCTGATGTGTTTGAATCATATGCCATAGACTTCGCAGGACCCTTTAACAAATCCGGTGGATATGACACTATCCTGGTAGCGCTGGATCGTTTCTCGGGATTTACTTGGCTCATACCAACCCTTGCATCAACTACTGCCCAAGAGACATGGGATCTTTTGCGACGAAATGTCTTCACCCCTCACGGTCATCCCCTCTCTATCGTTACCGATGCAGATCCTAAATTCACCTCTAAGTTCTGGAGGCAGACCTTAACCTCGATGGGAATAGAACACATCCTAGCCGCGCCAGGCCACCACCAAACGAATGGCCAAGTGGAACGAAAGATCAGAGAAGTCAAGACAGGCCTCCGGAACATAATCAACAAGCGACAGAACAACTGGGAACCAGCCCTTCCGGAAGCGGCAGCATACATCAATGCTATGTACTCCAGTACTATCGACACGGCTCCTTACAAAGCAGTATATGGACGGAACTACCCCCTCTTACCACGCACCATATTCAAGGACTCTGCAGTCCCAGCCTCTGACAGCCACCTCAACCAACATGAAGCCCTACGAAACGATGCCTATCAGGCACTAAGAGTCGCCCGGTTCCGGAATACAACCAAAGCACAAAAAAAGCGAAGACTCCACCAGGCCATACCCCCCGGTGCCCTAGTCATGGTACATGGAAACCTTTTCAGCCCTGAGACCGGCAGAAGCAAGAAACTCCAACCCCGCTGGCGAGGTCCCTTCAAAGTACTGGAATTCGACAGCAATACCGAGAATTACACCATCAAGCTGGAAGGACGAATGTACCGGCGTGGCAAAGCAGTGGTTCATTCAACTACAGTTAAGAGATGGCACCCAAATGACGATAGCAGATTCCCGGGACGCAGCCACTCCCGACCAGCCCCGCTACTTATCCACAACCAGGAGGAATGGGAAGTAGAAGGGGTACTTGACCACAGGAAGCGTTATGGAACCGATCAATTCCTGATCAAATGGAAAGGCTATCCGGACTCCGAAAACAGCTGGGAGCCAGTGGAAGGAATTGAGAATGCGATGACCCTTGTGCATGAGTGGTGGGAAGCCAACATGCCTGGAGAACGACTACCCCCCACTATCAACCATATAACGATAGCTTGGTCACCTACCTTACCCACCACGCAAAGAATACGTGAAGACCCCCCTACCAGACCGGATTTCTGGGCACCCTATGACGCGAACGAGTTTGAAAGCAGCAGTGACGAAGACCAAACGATGGCAGATGTTATAGATACCTTTATCTAATAGCACGCTCCCTATCCGAATACCTTAAGGATGGAAAACTATGAGGAACTGAATGTGAGGCTACGCCATCAGCTTGCGGGACTGTTGGTAGACCGCGGTGCTATCCTACTTGAGAACTACTTCGATACCCTTTTGGTTGATTACTGCCCGAATTGCGAAGACCTAGTGGTAGAGGTATGGGAAAGAGCGGCAGGTATCCGCAATTACTGTGACTTTCATTTCCTTTATTCCGGTTGTTTTTTGCAGTTGCGGACATGTGTATTTTGTATTGCCGATGGGGATTGGGCACTTGCTGATGAGGAATATGGAGAGGATTTTTATGAAGATTTTGATTTTCGAGATTATTGATTTGTTTAGGCAAGCAGATGTTTTGTTTTGGGGAATGTAACCGGAACTGGAGTTCAGTCCGTTCGGTTCAAGGATTTGTTTTATGTTTTGTTTTACTTGTGGTTTCGAGTATCATTTGATACTCAGTTTGTTTTATTTGTGGTTTCGAGTATCGTTTGATACTCAGTTTGTTTTACTTGTGGTTTCGAGTATCGTTTGATACTCAGTTTGTTTTACTTGAGGTTTCGAGTATCATTTGATACTCAGTTTGTTTTACTTATGGTTTCGAGTATCGTTTGATACTCAGTTTGTTTTATGGTTTTGTTAAAGTAGGATTTGGAAATCCGTCCATGCAGGACATGGACGAAGTTTGTATTTAAAGGCCGTTGGTTCCCTTAGAGGAACAGCAGACTTCGACGGACAGAGTATTTCTAATATACTTGGTTGAACGGTTACCTCTTCAAGTCCCTATTCTTTATATCTTTCTCTCGGAGCCTCCCTTAGCGCAGTACGCCCATAGGTTGTTGATCAGCTTGTGCGCTACTCCTATTGTACCCGGAAGCGTGATTAGCACCCCGGTGCGAACACGTTACAAGAATAATAATAGTGGAAGGCTGAATATGATTACTTTATGGGATACAATTGCCAGTGATATGTGGCAGGATTATGGGAGGTATTTGGCAGAAAGAGATGTACATTAAGGTCACCAATTCTTAATGTATATATAATACTTGATATAAGCCAGGGGAAAAAATATCTTCTATTCTCTATCTATAGAAAATAAAATACAACATAAAAAAAACCCCTGCTACTTGTATAAATTAAATATATAAGTATAATTTACATGTCTAGCTGCCAGTGCCCTCTCAACCATGTATCATGAACTAAGCCAGCTGAAAGTCCCAGAAACACACATGCCTTGCTCTGATCCTGAAATAAACACACTGCCTTTACCATGTCATTAGTTGAATATCTTCCAGCATAATCCTCCTTAAGAATGTAAACAGCATGCTCTTGCTTTGATGGAATACCATGGGTACTCTGGTATCTTGCTTCCTCATTTGCTTCAGCTAATGTTGCTGTTAAGGAGCCAAGAGATGAGCGACTGGTATGGCAGTGCTTGCGACTTGGACTTGTCAGACTAGGAGACTTATTGTGCTGGCGTCTCGAGGTTGCTGCCTGTGGGGTTCCACTTAGAGGCTGATCGACTGACTGAAGTGATGGGCTTAATTGTAGGTTGTAGGGTGGCTCAGAGGCATCCAAACCATTCAGAAGTGCTGGATCAATCATTCCAAGCCCATAATCCTGAGACTCCAAGCCAGAAGCGATAGAGTCTTGTGAGAGATGTGGATTTTCTTCCTCCTCAACTTCGGCTTGGGATGGTTGAGTTCCAGTGTGTGCAAATCTGCCTGTTGCGCAGACACCAAGAAATCAATCCATAAGGTTATCATAAAGCAGAAACCCCTTATATCTGTACTTTGCCGCATCCTTATGCGACTATTTACAAACAATCTTATTAGCTTTTAACTCAAAACCTTTAATAACCTTACATAATTGCCATAGGAAATGTATAGAGATCTAAATCTTACCTGAATGTATGTCTTCCATACCTCCCCAGAAGCTGTATGAATTCCTTTTACAGCATCCCACACAAAACCTGAGCATTGCCTGATTGTGTGAACAATCTCAAATTCACTTTTTAACTATCTCTTTGTTAGATATTATACATAATATAAAGCTAAGATACAAATTTAAATTCTTCGAAGGAGTGATATACTTACCATAGCCACTTTACTCTTTACTTGTCCAACCGTGATTGGATTTTCCAGAGTGTCCTTGTAAGCTGCATTCAATTCTGCCACCACAGTACCTCATGCTGGCTTCTTAAAACCACTCTCTGTTCTGTCACCATTCTCCACTCGTTTCAGAAGCACTTCTATCCAAAATTGGTCTATTCCTTTGATCCACAAACTATTGCCCATTGTTGCTGAGACGTATTTGTATAGTATATATGGTATATTGTTGTAGGATGATAAGTGATTGATGTTGGCAACATACAGCTTTTTATTTAAAAAAGAAAGTTTCAGCCCTACTTCATAACCACAATGATAGGCTATATTGTCTTGGCATATATATATATTTTGTAGTTGCTCAAACGAACACTTATATTTTAGAAATATTGTATAAATTTAAATTAGAATATACTCGTGCCAAGGTTGTGACTAAGCGTCACAACCCCAGGTTGCTCGCTCGCTCGCAACCTGGGCACTCCTCCAGAGTGCCTGCCAGCTCAACATGACTTGCCAGCTCAACATGACTTGTGGCTCAACACAACTTTTCAGTGGCTCAACACAGCTTTTGTGTGGCTCAACACAACTTTTTTGTAGCTTAATATTACTTTTCATAACTTCATATGACTTTAAAGTACTAAGAAAATTTATAATTAGTATAAATAACTTGAACTTTGCTGTTCCAAATAACTAAATACTGTGACTACTAGACAAATATAATTTTAGCATTTAATATAACATTATAGTATAAGGTAACCAGGCAGCTGAATATAGCCTTGTAGTTTAATATTACTTTGAAGATTAATAGAACTCTAAATAAGTTTATATGTAAAGAATAGTAGGCAAACTATTTTAACATATAAAAAAAAAATATTAAAGCTTATAATTCTTGATATTAGAAAACAAGTAAGGTTGAAAAATACATGTAAACTAGAATATTTTATACAGCAGACTTATAAAGTAAGATTGAGTCATAAAAAATTTATTTCAAGTGATAAAATGTGGTGTTGAGCCCCTAAAAGGTTGTGTAGAGCCACAGAAAAGTTGTGTTGAGCCACACAAAAGCTGTGTTGAGCTACAAGTCATGTTGAGCTGGTAAGTCATGTTGAGCTGGCAGGCACTCTCTTGAGAGTGCCCAGGTTGCGAGCGAGTGGGCAATCAGGGGTTGTGACACTTAGTCACAACCTTGGCACGAGTATTCCATTTCCCACTTTTATTGCAATATATTTTTATTGTGACGCGCCAAACAGAGCCTTGGTTATTTTTACGGTTTGATTGAGTAAGAACATGAGTGAGAATTCATGATCATACTCAAATACATGTACTTAAAAAGACTGCTGTCTTCTACTATGGAAATAGCAGACTTCGATGAACTGTATTCTAATATACTTGGCTGAATGATTATCTTTATTTTCCTATTACACCACCAAAATCTTCCTTAGAGAGCCTACAGTTGTTACTCTCTGGTAGATTAGTGCTCTACTCCTATTGTACTTGATAGTGTGACTAGCGCCCTAGCATGAACACATTACTCTAAGGCTTTTGATAAAATAAAGTAAAATATTTGAACTACAAGTAAATTATAAGCAATATATGCTCAACACTGTAGCATGGCAGCTCAGGCAGCTTTGGAGATAAGAATACAATAATAATAACTTACACAAGTACAAAGATAGGCTAACAGAACTCAAAATTCAGCATTTAAGTTTTCAACCTGCTGAAAGCTAATATTATTCACAATAATCAATCTTGTAAGAAGTTGCTTAAATATTTTCTTATTGAATTGGACCATACAAGACTAAGATACCTGCCCAAAAGCTTCTTCTATCTAAGATCCAGCTTGAGATTTCTGGCCTTCCGGGTTGTCCTTGGTGATACCATGATTATCACTGTGGTGTTTTATTATATTCCATGTTAAGGAATCGCCAAATGTTTTTGCAGAATGTTTTGAAACACCTATTTTTAATCATTAGTTTTTGAACTATTTATCAAATTTAATAATACACAATGGTGACTTTTAAATCAATTTCACTGTATACATATAATGCTTACACCTTCAGCACCATTTACATCCCTCTAAATGCTCCTCGCCATGTTTTGGATCCCAACTCCAACTCTTTTGAACTTTTTTTTACTGGAAGAAATTGTTCAGAGGCTGAAGATAAATGACTTTGCTCGATCATATTACTTCGAAGTATTGGGGTTAACAAACTCGAGGGAGCATCAGTGAGATCACTAATTGTACTAGTAGCAGAACCTAAGAGTGGGTTGTATTGGAGATTTGTTTACTGCTGGTGAACTTGAGCTTGAACATCCTGGAGGTGTAAAATAACAGGATCCACCATAGCTTGTACATTAACAGGAAGATTTAGAAGAATCCTGGCAGAAGAAATTGAATCAGAAGGAAGTATTGTGAGGTTTGACTGTGTTAGAGATCTTGATAGCGAATTATTAGGACTCCGTTGAGTTTGGGGCAAGTCACTCATAATCAGATATATCTTAATGGAAGAAGGTAGGAGTTGGTGGATACTAGTGGATAGATAAACTATGGAGAAAGTCGGTGGGAAATTGAATTGCCCTTACAAAAACCAGATTTCAATTTGGCGTAGGCTCTTATCAGGCCTGGTAGGCTTCTGCAGGCTGGTCGGATTTAGCCAAGTCCGCCTAGGCCTATTCCCAGAGTGACCCGCCTTGGCCTGGCCTACGGCGTGGCCCGTTGGGAACACTGGACACCAGGATGGACACCGAGATAGATTCTCCACCAACCCAGGGTGGCACCGAGATGGACACTGAGATAGATTCTCCACCATTACTCAGATCCCTCGAGCCGCGGGGCGACAGGCCTCGTACTGCACGGGCTAAACGACCACCGGCTGCCTCTGTATCGTCGCGGGACGCCAGGCGGGTCGGGGTGGAACAAGGAGGGTCTAAACGTGGCACGGCAGTATTACCGGGGCGTAGATGGACAGACAGCGATGACCGGCGACTGCGTGAGGGGCTTGCACGGCGAACAAGCATCCCTCAGATCGCGGCTAGCCTCAACCGAACACCGCGTGCAGTTCAGACCAGACTGGCAAGGTTACGAAAGGCGGGTGCCATTAAGCCCATCCTGGCAGGGTGGCGTAAGTGGATGCTTGCGGAGGATGCGCGACTGCATGAGGAGTACGTGCGAGGGACCAATACAAGGACCCTTGCAGATATTCTCAACCGCACACCGCGTGCCGTTCGGGGTAGATTGGCGATGGCCCGCGTGGCCGGTACCATCAAACCCATCTCGGCCATCACCAACCCTCTCCCGACGCAGAAATTGAACATATATGCATTTGGTACTGGTGACAATGCCGAGCTGGGCCTTGGGCCAGAGGTTAACGCAATGGTTTTCAAGCGTCCCAGATTGAATGCCCATCTCCTCCCCGATAAGGTGGGAATAGTTGCCGTTGCAATTGGTGGTATGCATGGCTTAGCCTTATCGTACGAGGGGAAGGTGTACTCTTGGGGTGCCAATGATCACTATGCTCTTGGGAGAGCGACCACGCATACACCTCTGACCCGGGTTGTGTGTTCCGGTGATGATGGCGACAACGACTGCGACGACGAAGTGGCCTTGAATCCATTGGAGAGTACGCCAATGCTGATTACAGGGTTCCCGGAGGGGACTGTGATTATGAGTATTGCTACCGGTGACAGTATTTCGATTACTGTTACCGACACTAGTAGGGTTTACGGATGGGAAACATTTAGGGTATGTGATTAATTCTCCATTCGGGGTTAGTAGTTAATTTAATGTTTAGTGCGCCGACGGCATTCTCAGATTCAATGAGAGGACTAGTGTACAGGAGGTTCCCGTCCTGCTACCTACGCCTCAGAGCATTGTTCGGGTCAGTATTGGTACTGATCACGTCCTTGGCCTTACCAAGGAAGGAGACGTGTACGCGTGGGGCAACTGTCAGCAATCCCAGCTCGGAAGGCATGTCTCTGAGACGTCGCCTCACCGGGCTGACCCCTCGCCAGGTATCCCTTCCCCGGCGCCAGGTCAAGTACGTTGCGACTGGCTCATATTATTCTTTCGCAAATACCCGGGATGGCAGTGTCTGAGCATGGGGGCTCAATCAATATGGGCAATGTGGGATATACAAACCTCTATGCTGCGTTGCAGAACATACAGTAATTCCCGTTCCTACCATCGTCCAGCGTCTTGCAGGGTACGCAATCGTTCAGATATCCGCCGGAGAACATCGCTCAACCGCCCTGACCGAGAGCGGTGAGCTCCTGGTCTGGGTGCGTCTTGACGGTAGACAGCTCGGTATAGACCCTGCGGCGCTTTCAGCGGACGATTGCGTCCGTGACGCGAGGGGCAACCCCCGCTACCTCAGGACCCCACATGCTGTCCCCGGCATCAGGTTCTCCACCATTGGTTGCGGCACGGACCACAATATTGCCATCTCAATGGAGGGACAAGCATACTCTTGGGGCTTCAGTAGCAGTTATCAAACCGGCCTAGGCCCCGACACTGATGACGAGATCATGACCCCTAGAAATATTGAAAATACGGCCACCAGAGGTGTCAGGATGACTTTCGCCGCTGCCGGTAGGTAGTTCTCCATCCTCGCTGGAGTTCCCGCGGATCCTGCTAATTGCGGTTATTCGTGTGCCGATGCACATTGTCAATAATGCAGATACTAATCATGATGAGGAGGTGGTGGAGGAGGGAGGGGATTAACCGGGGCCGCTGAGAGACCCAAAGAATGGGATTTGTACATCTACGAATATGAGACCTTGTAGTAATTAATTAATAATGTTGCCTCGGGACAACGACAGGGGCACAACAAACCTTCCCCATACCGGGAGTCTATGTGCCTTCCCAATTTCCCTCATTAAACCCATTGTACCGTTTAGGTAGCATACAAGACTGGGGCTCATTGTAGTGGTTTAGCATTATTGATTTGGCATTATATTGTGTAGCAGGCGGAGTTGGGGCTGGACCGCCGATCCTTTACATAGCCACGAATATGTCTGAGCCAATATCCTGACGCTATTATTGAACGCATGCTATGGCCTGCCATTCGGATCGCATGTAGCCTATCTCGGGGGTCCTCCCGCTCGGGTCGCTGTCTATCCGGTGTTCCAGGAGGGTGGATATCTAGTCTACAGTGAGGGGTCCTTTCGGATGCAATCAACCGCTATCCACCCCATCCAGGACAGCGCCGAGGGCTGGTGGGACTTGCCGAGGGGGCCTTGCTATCTGTCGTACATTGGATTGGGCTACTGGATGGAGCGATCATGCCTGATTACTCGCCTGGGCTTAGATGAAAACCAAGTAAACCCTTGTAGCATCTCCATCTCATATACAATCAACCAGGAAGGATAACATATAGGCCTCCTAGCCCAGCGCAGCCCACCGGCCTCCATGAATCCAACATTCCATCCGATTCCCATTCCTACAATTCCCACAAATTGACACTCCCGACATTCCAGTGTTCACAATCATTCCAGTGCCACCGCTCATACCAACCCCCCACGATCTCTCGGCATGACAGGATGTACGCCCCCGGCAACACCTTGGTCAGCTACGTAGGTCGGATGTATCGCTTCAGGTTTCGAACTTGTAACAACACGTAAGACCTCAGAGGTACCCCCCCAACTCTGGTCCTGGACACCAGAATAGGGGCCTCGTGTTGCCTCTGCAATTATTCAGTTAAAGGCTGCCAAGCGTCCAGGACCAGACGGTAACAGGCCAGCTTCGCTGGCATCACCAGTTGCAGCTTGTGCGAAGCTCCCACTAGATATGGCGGAGAGGGCTGTGGAGAGGAAACGTGCTAATTCTCACTAATGAACTATAGGTCTAATACAAAACATCTATTTCCTTTGACTAAGGTACTCGCCCAGTGGTATGCGGTTCCCTGACCCTCTTTGCCGCCCGATTTACTGGGTGAATAACAGGCATCCCTATGTTAATCCTTGATTCATCTCCCCGAACATATCCTGCGCTCCACCTTGTTACTGTGTACAATTATCCCATGTTATCCGCTAAATAAACGTCATAATTAAATCGAGTGCGGTGAGAAAACCGTAAAAGGTCGAATAATCGCTCTATGTGCTATGTAGTCTAAAGCTAAAGGGGCTAAAGGCACACTTGGGGACTTGTTCTCTGGAATAGGTGAAAAGAGAAATAGACACCAGACCTTGCCGTGTGAGGTAACCCCAACTAAAACAATCGAGACATCATTGTCACCGCTCGGATGCGCCCCTCACTACCTACGGTTAGCAGTATCCCACAGGGTGGAGAGCTCAACAGGCTTAATAGGTACACCATCAGATGTGGAAACAAGAGTGCGGACACCCTCGACAACCTCCTGTAACACGGGGCTTTGTTCCTCCTGTCTCCCTGTGTGGTGATTGACACGGGCTCATAGCTCCTGATCCCGTTCACCCTGACTCTCTCTGCATTCGTGACGACCGTGGCCTTCGATGCGATGATATCAGTAATCCTAGCTCCTTATTGTATTCGCTCTGATGTTGGGCCATAGAGGCAGTGGCGACATCTGGGGCATATGGTGCTGACATGCTCGCTGATCGGGTGGGTGAGGGTTGGATACTTTGGGGATCGTGGACTGGGGACGCATCTGCCCGGGACCTGGGTTGGTTGTATGCGACAGGAAGGAGGGATGGAGGTTGGTGAGGTAAGCGCCACCACGATTTACAGTCACTCCGTTCGCTATATATGTGCTATTGTGAATGGTTTGCCGAGGGTGAGAAATAGGCAGGCAAGCGGGTTGTCCGTTCCCAGCGGAGGCAGTGAAGTATGCCAATCCTGGATTCTTCTTCTACAGCCATATTTGATTCTTTTGTTCACAGAGCATCCTCCAAGCTCGGCTGTGGGCTGCGTTGTTGCGAGGGCAGGAGTGTGGGGATGGAGGTTTCTGAGAAGATGTTTTTTTTGGGGGGGAGTGTGGTTAGGCGGAGGGGCAAAGGAGTGTCTGAGTTTGGTGAGAGGAAAGATTGACGGGGCGGGGGGGTGGAGGCTGCCCACGGTTGGAAAGTGGAGGACGAAAAAGGGGGTGGAGGGGAGAGGGGAAGAGGAGAATTTGGTGGAGAATCGTGGGTAGACGAGAGATGAATCGGGGGAAGGGAGCGACTGTGATGAAACTCGAAATCTGCCTGGTCTCTAGAAGTTATAACCCAGGCTAAATCAGTAGAGTCGTTAGCACACTTACCTGCGAGTGAGACTTTGTGAAACGGCCACACACAGTAAAGATGAGGAAATCAATAAAAAATGTATGACTGTATGGGGTAAGGGATTTTCTCCGGCACTGTCCTCTTACAGTGTAGCAAATATTGAACTACTCCTACTGACGGAGCGTAGACAGACGCAAGCGAAGAGACGAGAAGGGCGCAAACTGCATTTGTGGCAGGTAAAGGAGGTGTCTCGTAAGCGGAACACTGCCAGAATTTCCAGCGAAGGTAATAATATTATGGTAGCTAGTGCGTTTGCGTGGTGACTGAGGATGCTGCCATTACAGTTTTGTTTGTTTAGATGCGTAATGGGGCCAGGTGTGTAGGGTTTCTCTTTTGGCATAGGCAGAGGGTTTTTCTTATCTTGACACCTAGGGTTTGGAAACTAGTCACATTCGTCATTTCCTATGAACCACAGTAAAGATTTTTGTGCGTTTGGTTTTCTCCCTTCCCCCCCTCGGGGCCGGATCCACCAGACCGATCACTCTAATTTCACTACTAATGTTCATTACTCGCATTCAACCTGGCCATTTACCTGCCATCCTCTTCGGTTAGATCATGACATTTTTTCCCCGTTCCAAGTTACTAGGACAAGATTGAGTAACAATAACAGACAATCAAAAATGCCACGTTTGCCAGTGGATCGCTTCGCATGGCGTGATACATTTCTTTACGACTTCACCAATCCTACCAAGGTACTCGGAGGTCTCTGGACCGCACCTGGCACTACCCACAACAACCTTTATTCAATGGTGAATATTTGTTGATTATTTACTGCTCCCTTCGGCCTACAAGATGAGCACCAGCAGTTGCTTGCCAGGGATGAGGAGCCCCTCAGCCCAGGAAACTACTATATAGTCTCCGCTGGTTAGTTTCTTCTATGCTTCCTTCACCGGCTATTACTTACTCAGAATAGGTTCCATTACTGAAACCGACGAAGCCGTACTAAGGCGTACTGGATTGGGAACCGGATATCGTGCCATCTCATTCCCTGACGCTGTGCGTGAGCGAGATAAGCGATGCGTAATTACCGGCAGGCAAGCACGACTTGCGAACTTTGGTAACTGGAACACGTTCCATGCCTGTCACAACTTTCCTTTGGCATATGAGCAGCAGTGGAATGATAGTAACTTCGGTCGTTGGATCACCGTTCCCCCCTCCAATGAGTCCGATGGAACCATCAACTCCGTACAGAATGGGATCTTACTTAGCAGGGATATACATGGTTTGTTTGATTTCTATTCATTGACGATTAACCCCGATGTAAGGGTAGCTAGGTCTATCTATCGTCATCGCAGCTAACAATTGTATAGGATAACTACAAGATCGTGTGCTTCTCACCTGATACCCTGGATTTTAACATCGCCGGTCGCCATCTTGACCAAATGTTCCTCGACCACCCACATCGGCCCGTCATACAAATTCTACGCTGGCACTTCCGGCAGGCAGTGCTCATTAATATGAGGGGGGCTCAGAAGTCTACTTTTGAGACCGATTTCCCACCTGGCTCAGACATGATGAGTGAAGCCGTAGGGTGCGAAAGCAGCAGAGAGAATGGAGCTTCAGCTATTTACTCGTTTTAATGCAATGGAGAATCATGCCTGAGGTAGAGTGCCAAGCAGTGTGTATATAGGATATGACCGCATTCTATTGGCAAGTAGGTTTAGTGCCGATGTTGGTTCTTAAATTCCCTCTGGAAAAAGACGAGCTCTCCTATCTTATGCTAAGCAATACTAGGGATTTAACCCCTTCTAAAAGTTAATGTCTCTTGCCTTGTTCACTTGAGGTCGATTGCTGATTGAGTGTATTGAGATATTGAAGCTGAGCCATCGACTCATTGAACCGGTGACCCATCAACTCTGACATTGTAAAAGACAAGATTCGTAGCCTATTACCCTAACCTAGGATTCCCTTGGGAGTACCTGCAGGTATTGGTGAACTTTCTCCTATTCCTTGAGGTCGATGTTGACAAATAATGAGGAGCAACGTGCTGCCTTTGAGAGAGTAGCATGTTTAGGGATGAAATGGGATATATAAAAGTCAGACTTGTAATTCAGTGACCTCCATTTCCAATAACTGTGAGAAGACAGAGCTCTTAAATACAAAAATGATGGCTACTCTTCCGGAAGTCTCTAAACTATGATCACATCATTTCCACCATTTTTACCATTTCCCACACCAGCCTTGTACCCCTCATGTCCCCATTTCCCTTCAGGGCTTCCTTCTCTCCTTTTGCTACTTGGTAAAACTTCAGCCCACTCCTCACGTATTTCTTCGAGTAGCTAATCCTACGGTGCATCCTGTGATATCGTTCTGGCATATTCTACATAGAATTGTAGTTGGAAGTATTACCTAGATGTGATGATAGGTGCAGATATGTTCGGCCAGTGGACTGTCGACTTGGGACATGCGGAGTTAGGAAATCATGGAAGTCATATTAATGTATATTCATACTACAGATTAGTATAAGTAGGACAGTCTCAGGCACCTCTATAGACAAAAGTGCTCAATAGCAACTCTCTTTCCGTTTCTCTGATCAATCCGTCCCTGTACATTGTACTCGGACATGACCTCTTCTGCATGGCCTCTGACATTTATGTCTAGTGACTATAGAGTAAGCGCTTGTGATTGGAAATAGATGTGTGGGCTCCTGACTAGCAGCATACTCTACTTGTGCACCTGTGCCAATTTTTTATCTTCTGTTTTGTCATAGTTGCATATGAGGTAAAGATGTGGTATGGCAAGAAGGTGGGTAACACAATGGAGTCTAGTGATGTTTTTTTTTTTGTTTGACTTATTTTATTATTTGGTTTATAGGACAAGAAGGCATATGGAGCCCTAGCTATGATGCCTAAAAAACCGCCCCCCACCAGACCAGGCCGAACAACAGAGCTAAAAAAACTCTCTGAGGTAGAAAAAACTGCTCCTGCCTGTAATCCTTCCCATAAACTGCTCCACCCAATAACCCCCACCACCAAGCGACAAAAAAAAGCTAACTACCTGACGGTAAATCAAGAATGTGCTCCAACCCCAAGAACGAAACACCTAAAGGCAGAAACCCAAACCAAATCCCGAAGGACCAACAATTACAACTCAAAATCCCATGAAAGGAACCCTTAGGCCATATGACCAGGGTCAGGAGGAGGAAGCTGAAGCCCCAGACATGAAGAGTATAAGGGAAACCACCCTGAAGGTAGCAGTCGAGAAGCGAGGAGAGGAGGTGTGTGGTAGGTGTGCCAGCGACCATGTGTCCTCTGGGACAATTGATGATTAAGGCAGTAAGGTGCCAGCTTAGAAGGAGGTGGCAGTAGGGTGCCAGCCGATCTGACCGTAGAGAGGAGCCCTGAGCAAAGCAGGTGTTTTGCCATGTCTCTCATATAGTCCTTTATTCTGGGAGAGATAGTATCACTGTAGTGGAAGGGATCCCACTACCTGCCAGCCAAAAAGGCCCCAAAAAGAAGAGGAGGGATAGACTCAAGACCAGGGTCAACAGCTATTGGTTATCACATTCATGTCTGACTAGGCAGCCTTTTAGGGGAGCAAGAGAATGGAGAGATCGACTAAAGTCTGAAGGCTGTTTTCTCCTACTGCAAACTGTAGTCCCAGCCATCTGCTGTTGGTGGAAAAGGGGTTGCCGGCTGTGCCAATGCCTAAGTGAGGCAGGGTAGGAAGAGGAAAAACATCATAAGGATGAAGAACCCTAACCAGGGATGGAACTGAGAGAATCAAGAAATAAATCAGGACCTCAAAGGAGAGGGAAGCAAGCCCACCTCCTGTAGCTGAGGCTAGATGAGGGGAGATGGGGG